>MRSU01002038.1:0-13142 GCA_008369845.1 Trichomonas gallinae | reverse complement strand
TCATTATATTAATGCATATAATATACTGGCAAAGTTTGGAGCAAAAATACATTTCTATCGTCATTGGTACACCTCTAAAATAATAAAATGAAAAGCTATACTTTTCGTAGAAAAAATAAAAATAGCAAAATATTAGTAATTAAGTAGGTTAATTGTAACAAATCGATTAAAGTTGATGTAGTTAGCTCGAGTAAGAATGAAATGGAAAGTGTTACGACAAATAAATATTAGAATTCTTCGTTATACGATGTCATATTAAAAAGAAATGATAGTAATTGATTGCATATTAGTACATTCGCTTACAGGATTATACTTGACTTGCATATGATCTTCTTATGAATGTCCATATTTTCCATGTAGTAAGTTTTGAGGCTTTCTGCATGCTGCTGTTCTAATTTCGACTTTTCTTTCAGAGATTTGATTCTTCTTTTGAGATCTTTGATAGTGAGATCATCATCTACTACAAAACCATTGAAATCGTAGAGATTACTCTTGCATAATAAATTATGTTTAGCAAGTAGCTTTTTGACATTCAAAGTGAGGTTATTGAGATCTTTTTTGTTTTCGATTAAACCAATTTCGATAAGGCTCTTTATAAACGAGCTATCTTTAAGCTTATTTCTTTCATAGTACTTCTCCAATGTCGTCCATATGGAGTTTAATACATCAAGCTCAGGCCATTCCGAATTTTTCGCATTCAAGTCGTTGAATTCATCCATTAAGTTATTTGCTTTCATATCGAGTATATTAAACGTAATTTTACTCTTTTCTTTGATATCTCTAATCTCGTTCGAATATTTTTGTTCAAGCTGCGAATAATAAGTGTAAGCTGATTGCACAGATTCTAGAGTCGAATAAGCATTATCTCTCTCAACAAGTGCGTTAGTTATTTCAACGCGTCTTGGACTAGCAAGTATATGAGGAGGTAAATTCATTTTCCTCTCAAAAAATTTTGTGAATTGTGAGTGTTATAGGCGGTTTTTTTTACAAAGCACCAGAAAACTACAAATCATTTATAGTATTATACTATTGACCTAAACAAAATGAAATTTAGCTCCAAAAAACAGAAAACTTCAAATCATTTGTTTTTTATATATTATAATGTAGTATTGATCTTAAATAACAAGAAACTTAGATTCAAAGCGACAGAAAACATTAAATCATTGTTATTTTATAGTATTGACTGAAACAATATGATATTTACCTTCAAATGACTTATATATGGAAAATTCCAACTAAAATTAGGTTATGTCAATCGAATTTTTTGATATTGCATCGTTTGAAGTCCACTGTTCGTAGATTTATAACACACACATCAACTATATTGTTTTTATTCCGTTGTTTTGATTGGTGGTGGATCTATCGAATTTTTCGATCAATTTCTAAAAATCATCGTTAACGTACGAAAAAACATCGACCAATAGATATCGATTACTCAATACACATTACATCATAACTTTTTTGGTTCTTTCTGAATAAGCTAGATCAAAACAAAAACGAACACAATCAATCTGACCAATACATATAAAATATTATTCATTATCGTTATTACTAGCATTTCATCATGGAGAAATCATCTAGAGATTAAAATTAGATGTTACTTTAATATCCAATCACATGATTCACTTGGTTATTGATTGAATTCAACATTTTTAGATCGTAAAATTGACATTATTTTGCTTATGTGAGCTAATTCCAAATGATTTTCATTAAATATAATTTGAGTAGAGATATAAAGTGTATATATATACAATTAATATATTTATGCATGGTTAAATTAAGATCGAAACATTACATACAAGAAAGACTAAACATTTTTGATTTTCAATATTTTTCATCAAACATAAAAATATTTTGCAAAAATAAAGTCGTAGACCATTGACAAATAATAATACAGGATTGATTATGAAAATATACACTTTGAAACGTAGATTTTTTTTGATTTTTCGAATTTCGAATGAAATGGAACAAAATTAACAACCAACAGGCACATTTGAATTATACTTTATCAGCCATTGAGTGCTTAATATCTTTATATAGCCATGATAATGTGAATAACGCAAAAGGACTGTGCACATGAGCCTCATTACTTGTCTCTCTTTCTGTACTCATAGATGTTATGTATCTGCTAGCGTTTTCTTTCTTCCTATTCATCTTTTTAGGAGGTGGTTTAAATTGCATCATGGAATATGCAGTTCCTACAATTATACCAGATATAGAACTTAGATATGAAGCGTTTGGAAGAGCAATATGACAACAAACGATCATTATATAAGGATAAAATTTTGTTGGTACATGAAAGACGCCAAAAACTGATCTATACTTTTGTTCCGTTATGTAGGCATCGATGCAGCTAAAAGCAATTAAAAATCCGAAAGGTCCAATTATTGGCGAATTATATGTTTTGTAGACATCAAATAGTGTTGTAATCAAAGCTAAAAATGTGTAAACTATACCAACAAGTAACGCAACAATGATGCTATGCATGAAAAATCCGAAATGTCCAATTAAGGGTTCAAGATTGGAGCCTGTCTGTAATAAAATTGCGCTATTTAGAATAAGATGAACCGAATTTGCAGGGAAGAAATGATAAGTTATTAATCTCCATATTTGAAATTTTTGAATTTTCGACGGAATCAACGCGTATTTCCATAGTATTAGCGTAGAAAGGAGAATCTCCTTCATTGCAAAACATCCACAGAGTATGACAATATATATTGCATAAACATATGGATAAGATGAGATTTTCATTATTATTTTTTTTTAACGTCAAGTTCGAAGAAACTCAATATATAAATATACATCATTTAACATCATCAATTCTAAAAGTTTAGAACTGTTATAACAAATTAGAATTAGAATTGATTTATAATAACTGTAGAATTGTTAAAAAAACAGAATCCGCTGATGCGGAATATTTATAATGTACAATATAAACAATAGAATTCTATCCTTCGCCAACAAATGCTGCAATTGAGAAAGCAAAAGCAGTTTGCTGGTCAAATGGTGCTGTATATCTAACTTTAAACATTTCGTTGGCCTGGCGGAAGCACATTAACAGGCATTTATTTGTGCCAGGTATTCTAAAAACAAAATTCTTGACGCTAGAGTTGCAGGTGGCACCACCAAAGCTAAGAGTAAGCGTACCATCTTGCAAAATCTTTGGAACTTGAGATTCGATAACTTCGAAACCTTTATAAGCTTCGTTCGTTTCGCCATCTTGATCGCCTGTATCTATATAGTCTCGTGCTAATCGAGATAAATTCTGTGTTTTGTCAACTGGATAATGTGGAACAAAACCTTTCTTATAAACTATTCTAATTTGACGTACACGTGAAGGAACCTCCGGTTTTTTGATAAATGCGAAACCAAATAATTCTGCCATGTTGCTTACATCAGATCCAAGATAAAAAGTAAACCTATGTTTTCTCTGATGTTCACGTAAATAACCAATCATATCTCCTTCTGTAGCATTCTTTTTATATATGTAATATCCTTTGAAGTCGTTTGCTGGTGCGTATTTCGTGAAATAAATTGTCTTATCTTGCTGTATAAGCGTAAATTGTGGTCCTCCGAAGAATGCCTTCTTACGGAGAACCTCGAAAAGCTCGGTATCTGAAATATCGAGTGATTTAGGATTGGCTGGTTTGTCAGTACCTTTTTCTTGAGTTTCATTTGGAGTAGGATTTGATGATACAACTCCAGATATTTTCATTCCATCTTCTGAATCCTCATTTGTAATAAAGTTCTCCTCATCAACTTTAATAGAATCATTTGTCGAATGGGTTGAATCGCTATGTTCATTCGCTCGACGCCTCGTACGCACTTTAGATGGTGATTCTTCAGCCGGTTCTGGAACCATTGGTTCGTGTGGAATTTGTTCCGATCTTGGTTTTCTAACTCTTCTTGTTTTAACAGTCTTACGTTTAACTTTAGGTTCATGTGTAGGAGTCTGTGGTTCTGGTTGTGGATTAGGTTTAACCGCTGCCCAACTCGTTGTGTTCATTTTAGGTTCATCTTCACTTGAATAATCGACGGAAGACTCATCAGTGCTAGAAATATCTTGGAATTGGGCATCATTCTTTGGTGTGAGCAATGTAGGAATATCATCGGTTATATCTGAGGTATCAGTAGAATCCGGTGAAACAATAAGTGGTTTCGTATTTCTCGTATTTCTAGTCCTGGTTGTCATTGGTCTTTGTGGAGTAGAATTGCGTGCCTGGCGTGTGCGAGTGCCGCGTCCATTCTGGAATTGGACTGGCCCCAACATTAAATTTTGGCACTTTTTTGATAGAATTTTTTTCCAAATCATAAAAATAACCTAATAAAAGATAGCACTTTTTCCCTACGAAATTATCGTTGAATGACATCATAAAAAATAATCTTTGATTTTTTGAAAGAAGAAAAGGATGATCATGAAACATGCTGCGCACGGATTATAATTTACCTGAGCTGGTGATATTGGTGATGATGACCGCCGTCGATCAATGGCAGCACCGGTGTTTGACTTTTTAAAATTTTAAACATTTCCAAAAAGATTTTACGGGCGCAAAAGCGCACAAAAGATGTTTGAAAAGTTTAATTATGTGATGTATGATTATTTTCATTTCTGAGATTTTCTTTTTTTGAATTGAAAATAATCGTGTGAAGCATAATTTTTTTGATAATAAAATCTAGCAATTTTTATATAGGTAAATCTCTATATGAATGGGAGAAACCTACAAAATCAGTAAAAAAATAACTTGCGTCTGTAAATTACTAATTTATTATACAGTGTATAGATTCAGAGTCTAGATTTAGTTATCATAGACTTTTTTTTTGAGAATAAAATCTAGCGATTTTTTATATACTCAAAAATTGGCACCTTTTGGAATTATTAGTTCGTAAACATCGGCTTCTTTTTCTTTATATTTCCTGTTGATGAGGTTCTATAGTTTGTATTTTTTTTAATGAACTGAACGAATACACGCTTTATTTAATAACTCGATTATTATTTTTGGCACTTTTTATGTCGGTGAACTCTCACTTTTTAAAAAGTGACAAAATTTACATGACAGATGTATTAGTTTATCTAAAAATCTCCAGATCTCTGTCGATGGATTGGGTCTTATCCATATGTTTTTAAAAACCATCGTCTTACCCAAATGACTAAGAATTTGAATTCATTATTCTATAACGTTATTCTCCCCTTATGGTGGTTTTTACCTAAAGATGGAGTAAATTCGAAACACATTTAAAATACAGAAAAACGCCTTTTTCGAATGTTTCAGATTCAAACAAAAAAAATGTCTGGCAGCCGCGAATCTGCGTCTGTGTTCATCCAATATCCATGAAAATACAGTATATAAAACCATGACTGTTGATGGATATAATTCTAAATCATTTTCGATCTATTAATGCTTGCAATGACTTTTTCTGTACATTTTAGTCTTACACAGGAATCCGCTTGTCAGGATTATATATATGTAAAAAATTAGGACTATTCTATAACAAAAATACTTTGTTTCAAATGCTATGAATATTTCAAGCGATATATATTTCTTAATCAACGTGTTACTTTATATTGAAGACATAGTTAAACTACCTGTACTGTATAAAATTATATTTTTGATTGATTGAGAAATATTTTGGAAATGAAAAAAGTAGCTAGTATAAAATAAATATGATTTTAACATACTGTAAATAATATAATATATAATATTAAAAGTTGAAAATTATTATGTTTCAGATTTCAGTAAATTCGCCGAAGTTCTTTCTGATCTCGTTTAGATATTCCGACTTATTTGCTATATTCTTAGGATGGCAGATATAAATATTAAAGTCGACGAATTCTTGTTCGGAAGCAATTTCTTCTCTCAAAGCAAGAATGTGATAGTTTCTTGATGTCTTTCTAAGCAAAGACTCACTTCCTGAGAATTTGTGCTTATCAACTCTCTTGAATTGCAATGTTGAAATTTGATTTTGAGATATGATATTAACGAACTTCTTAACTTGCTGAGCTATGTATTCCGCTTTAATGTACTTTGTATCTGCAAACTTTAGTATGAAATCATCACCAGATTTTGTAATTCCAGCAAAGAATGGTGCAATAAGAAGGAGTTGCAATGATGGTCCATTCATTTGAACTTTTGTAAAGGATCCTTGAGTTTTATTTTCTATATTGCAAAGTTCTATTAAGTATGAAAATTCCAATTTTGAAATCTTAACTTCTGACTTCTCAAATTGATTGTAATTTGCTGAATATTGCCTCAAATCCGGATAGAAAAGGTAATTAGCGGCCAACTCTGGTATTTTTTCCGCTGCAGTAATATTTGATGCTTTTTCTTTGGATAAAGACAATGATATAAACTCTGAAATAAACTGTTCTTCGGCAGAAAATGGATAATTGTATCTGATTATTTCATTTGTAAATTGAGATATTGCGAAAGGAACGCTGTAGACTACCTTTGACATATATTTAACGAGCACATTTTCTCCATTTTGAGAAGGATTAATCTTATGAGGAGTGAATGCCGTAGTTGGCAATCCTGGAATTGAATTTAATTTAACTCCCTTAATTGTAACAGTTTTATCATCAAATGCAACAACATGCTTTTCGTTCATTGATTTTTCATCGTATTCGTTTATTGCTGGCAGGGAAATTTCTGCTAAATTATTAAGCTGTTGTAACTTAACAACAGGAGCATTCTTGATTTCTTTTTGTGGCTGTGGCTTTGTTTCTGGTGCTGGCTGTGTAGTTTTTTGGGCTGGTGCTGAAGATGGCGTGGTAGTTTTTTGAACTGGAGCAGCAGCTTGTTTGGTTACTGGTGGTGTAGTTGTTGATTGTGGTGGTGCTGCCTTTTGTACTGGAGCTGCTGGCTGCGCTGGAGCTACATATGGATGATTTTTATCTTCATGGAGGAATGTTAAAGTATTTACGTGACTTGGAATTTTGAAAAGAGTTCTTATCTTTGTTAACTCTTCCCATGCCAAAGGACTGTATTCGATAAAAGCCGTATTGTTCACGATTTTGGATTTTACAGTAGCCATATTTATATAGGAAAAAGAAAAAATGTCTATGTCAAATGTAAACTAATATTTGTCAAAAATAGTTGACATGCTTTATAATGCTTCAGCAGTCTAATATAGAGATTTTGCATGTTTACTATCAAAATAACACTCATAAAATCATAATAACACTCATTGGTATCTCAATAAAAAATTTAAAAACTTAACAACGCCCATTCTATCAATATTTATACTTATAAGCATAATGAATATATTGTTCAATTCAGTTTTGGCTTCATTGAATTTATTTAATTCTTTTGTGCAAATCCGTTCTCAAACCACTCTAAGTTCGAGAAATCAGTCCTTTAACCTTAGGTTTTAATGAAAATATGGAGATATTTTTTGATTCTAATATATGTACAACATCTATTGGATTATTTTTGTTATATACATATATATAATATTAAATAAACTACTGTAGCTTGAGAGCTATGTTTGGTCGTAAAGAGGACGCATAATATATAGTTTTGTTTAAATACAAATTAATCTTATGCATATACAAATATAAAGATTTAGGAAGTAAATATACCCAGGGAATTCGTTTGAAATACAGTATAGATTAAGAATACAAACAAAAAATTTATTATAAATTATCGAGAGTGTATCCAATAGGATCATTCTCGTAAAGAATCTTTCTATTTTCTTCTAGCCTTGATTGTGTTTCTTCGTGAAGTCTTCGATTATCACGACGAATTTTTTCTGGCGAAATTGAGGTCTTTTGTGGAGATAAATCGGGGACTTTCATAACTGGGGGTGGATCTTGCGGATATGGGTTTTTGATTACTGGTGTCTCTTTGGCTAAATTATTAATTTCATGAGCAGCTTGTTTTGTGAGGTAAACAAGGGAAGTTTTCACTTCAGCAAGATCGGTTTTAAAGTTGCCTTCATTTAACTCTTTTAAAACATCAAAAATTGCATGCATTTCATTTGAAATTTTCTTTGCATAGCTAATTCTTGGTGTTGAAGGCTGAGAAACTGGTTGCTGCCTAAATCTCTCAGTTTTCTCAATAGATTTTTCAATTGAATCAAGTTCCATCATTTGATTTTCAACTTTAGTAATTATTTCTGTATTTCGCAACTTATAAGAGCGTAACATGCGATGTAACGACTTAATTTTGCTTTTTTGGATGTCATTTTGTGAACGACACGATTGCAAAAAGCTTTCGCAAATTTCCTGAGATTGCTGTGCTATGTCTGTAAATATTTGTCTGCAAGCTTCAATAGATTTGCCCACTTTCTCAAGTGCTTTGCGCGATTTCGTTTTCTGAACTTCATTTGCTGATTTATAATCCGCAAGTTGTTGTTCTATTTGCAAAATCTGCTCATTGCAGCTATAAAACACATCAGTGTTGAGATTGCTAAACGGATTCTGGTAAATGCATTCATTTCTAATTACATCTGGAATTAACGTATTTAAGTTTTCTATTGTTTCATCTACATACGATGAAATGTCTAGTGACTCTGATTGTATAGATAACGCAATGTTTCTTGAAACAGTGTATTTGAAATCGCTTAATGCTTTATTTAGAGATTTATTAAATGAATTTTCGAAATTGGCGATGGAAGACGGCGCATTTGATATCATACTTTGAGAACTTTGAAATGAGGAGTTATTTGAAATCTCTTCTTTAATAACTGTTGAAGAATTATTCGAATTAAAACTCTCATTTTGAGATGTGTCTTGCTGGTGGAATATAACAGTGTTCTCTGTTGTTAATTCCAGTATAGAGATTTTGGAAGTATTTGGAGAATTTTTTTGATCTATTGTATTGTTTGATTCGTTGTTTTTGGAAATTTCGGTCGAGGTTATTTGAGAATCTAGACTAGATGATACAAATGTGTTTGTATCAGTTGAGTTATCAACTCTATTCTGAAAATTTAATATCTGAGATCGATCGAAACGAATTTGAGGTTGTGACTGTACCGCCTTTAGGTTCAAGATGCTTTTCCTACCAACTCCAGATGCTGTGTTCCCAATAGGAGGACCTACAGCATCGGGAAAAAGCATTTTTGACAAAATTTTTCAATTTTTCACTTTTTGTCAAATTTTATATGAAAAGTAAAAAAAAAACTGATCCCACAGTTTTGCATTCTTCTAATATACGCTCCACAATGCATAGCAAGCGATGAACGCTACATTCTTTTCATTTCTGCAGCTACAGAACAATTATTCCTTGCTATTACTAAATATTGGCAAAATTAATATTTGTCATGTAAAATATATTATGACATGTAAAATTTATATACAAGAATAATTTTTGTCATGTAAATATTTTATATGACAGAATTCGACAATTATTAATGAAAATATGATGCAGTGGCAGAATACATAACTTGTCAGATCTTAAATTGAAATTTGCTGTTATATTATCTATTTATGTCCGAAAAAATAAAATTAAATATTAGAAGAGTTGCTTGATGCTCCGAATTGGCTTATTATCATCAAATTATAAATACAAATAACAGTTTAATCAAATATATACCCGAACTTTTTGATTGAATTTAGAAGCCTGCGGTAACAAGGTGATTGATTGGCTTCAAGTTCTCGATGCAGTTCATGTTTTGGCCTTCGATGTTGTAAGACATCAAAACTTTCATGGATAATGGTGTAACTCCCTTGTTTTCAAGCATGATGACGTGCTGAAGAGGCTTTCCATCTGGATGCAATTCGTGGGAGTTCTGGTCCTTACACTGCATCATCCAGCCAACTGGAACACCATATTTGATTCTGAAAGCAGAGAGCGTCTTATATGGAACGCGGTTGAAGATGGATGACCTGATGGCGAATTGCTTGAGGTTACTTGGATTTTTAGAGATTTCGAAATAAATAACGATATCGTTTGTCATAAGGACTTCATGTGAGCCCTTTGGCTGGACAATTTGTACTGGCTCAAGGAGAATCGACAAAACACTGTCGCGCTTGAGAATGAGAGGATCAGCCATGGACTGGGAAGCTTTGATCTTCTGCATTGATTGCATAACGACAGAAAGATCGGAGTTATATGGTGTGATCTTGGGCTCGTCGTCTGATTCGCCTTCGTAGAGGATTGGGCATAATAATTCTTCAGATGCTTCAGGGCTTTGGAGAATTCTCGTCAATTCACCAGCTCTCTGCTGGATTTCGATGTTATCTGACTTAAGGAATTGATCAAAGAAGGCGAAAATTGTTTCATCAACGATTCCAAATCTGAAAGAGTATTTCGCGACGGCAGTTAAGATATAGTTGATTGTTTCCTTCTTTGTTTGCGGCATCTTGGCGATTTGCGCGATTGTTGGAAGGAAGTTTTCATTAAAGTTGTAGGCGAACTCTCCGATGATGAAGGATGCGACTTGGACGATGGGCTGGTTTGCTGTATTCTCCTGGAGAACTGTATCGAGTTTTTCGAGGACATATTCCTGAATTCTTGGATTCTTACCAATTTGTTCGGTAAACTTGATGATAATTTCGTTGGAGATGTAGTTTTCGCTCTGAATCATAAGCTGGAGGACGCAGTCGATGTTCCACTTCATTGATGGAGCGAAATTCTGAACAAGATAGAAAACTTTGAAGATTATGATGTGTCTGAAGTCGGCATCAGCAAGCTTGATGTGCTTGATGATCTGTGGAAGCAAGGTTTCGATGTTTTCCGAGTTTACAAGTGCGGTAATCAAATCTAAAGCTCTTCTTCTGATTGTTGGATCTGGATGTTCGAGGAGCTTGATGATTATATCCTTGTGACGTGATAAAACTTCTGATTCAGCGGATGTTCTGTTAACGATTTCGTTATCACGATACAAAATTTTCGTGAAAGCGGAGAGAGCTGAGTATACGACGGTTGGGATGTGAAGATACAACAACTTGCCGATATGGTTGATGATAGCCTTGCGAACACTGTCAGATTTAGCAAGCTTCTGACAAACTTGAATAAGCTGAAGGAGAAGTGATCTTCCTGCTGCTCTCTTAAGTTGAACCGTGTTCATAAGCATGACGAAGAGCTCATCTAATTCCTTCGATGGCTGTGCGATCACTCCAAGTAATTTCAATAAATTAATCTGTAAGAAATGATCTTCAAGACCACCCATCTGGTATTGGCTGACCAAGCTGTTGGCCTTGGAAAGTGTCGTTATGTAATCGATCGCGATTTTGGAGAGTTTTTCCCAAATTCTTGTAGTCTTTGGTTCTTGTGGATATATTTGCATTGTGAGATTTGCTGCGATGTTGGCAATGCAGTGCTGTTTCGATCCAAGTAAATTAGGAAGATAATTAATAAATTGTGAATATAATTCTGGACATTCTTTAACAATGCGAGTAGCTGCAGCGGCAGCGTTCTTAACAACGTAGCTGTCAGGGTGTTCAAGTAATTTTTTGATTTTCTGAGCACAAGCTTGCAATAATTCAATAACTTTTGTATTTGCAATGTACTTACAGGCCAAACAGACGATCTTTGGGTCATAGTGCTCCAAGTCCTTGAGGACTGTCTGGGTTAGAAGGACGACAATGTCGCCTGACTGGTCGATGAAAACTTGTGCGGCCATGTAAGCGAGGAACTTGGACGAAAACTTGTTCTCTCCCATCAAATTGACGGCGTGGATCTGCGCGAAGTCCGTATTTTCGCCGAGTAGCGAGATAAAGATGCATTTTGCGATAATATCTGGCAATTGTTCTGGCGAATCGAGCTTTTTCGCTGCAGCTCTCGCATAAGCCAAGCAGTTACGTATACTCTTTACATCCTTGTGCGTGATTGTGTGCTTCCAATACGATTTGCATGTTTCAGCAATGAGTTTCGGCTTGATGTTGGCGCTCGTCATTTTTTTTTGATGTATGGCAAAAAGTGTAGTTGCATAAAAAATAATCTAAGCATTTTTTATTTCTGTGACATCCAGCATATTAAAAAAAAATCTAAATAAAAAATCAAAAGTGACTTTTTGAAAAAGATAATTTTACGATAAAAATGGAAATCATCACGTTACAAATCAATGATCATGTAAAAGTTGCGATTTATACATTCTTAAATATTTTTCAGAAAAAAACATAGATAAACTTCTCAATTCACTTTTTTCGACAATAAACAAAATGATAAACCATGGATAATAATTAAAATTATTAAACGACACAAATAAAAAGTGACATCATTACTATGGCATACATTAGTTATATGCAACTTTTATTTATAAATTAATAAATTTCTTTTATGCTAACAACATTTTAAAGGAATAACGGAACAAAAGATCGAAATAAATACCTTAAAATATGATTCAAGCATAACAAACTCTCAATTAGGACATGCCTTTACAATAATATTATCGTTCTCTTAGTTATTTATTCATATTTATAAGAAACAGCTTTAAACCGAATAAAATGATGATCAGTGTCAGAATTTGCTGATTATCATGACATGCTGTGCATTCTTATTGGATACAGAAACGTTTGAGAGTTGCATGAGCTTTGTAAACATCAATATTCCTTTGTGTGTTATTATTGTTTGTTGAGAATTTTAATCATTCTTGATTTAACCAAATCATTAAAGCTGGCCTGGACAAAAAATCTTTTAATTAATGCGCAGTCAAGACATATATCATTAATATACGTGCATTTGCCTGTACATAAATTATTCAATAATATTTTCTTGTTCAAAAACGTTGTTATTTGAATGTAAATGTTTTAACTACCATAATATATCAAAATGTAGGCAAATCATTACTCAATCTATTACATATTTATTAAAATAAGAATGATAATGTTTGGCTCAAGATTTTAGATGCTATATCTAGTTCTAACGTATGAATTCTTATATATATTCTGATTTGTAAATTATTGAAGCTGTAGATAGCTTCTTTAATTTCATTTCTTTATAAAAAATGAAATTGTTGTTATTAATGGAGCACACAATTGAAGCTACACGAATGCAATAAAAATAAACCATTTTTTAGTCCTTATAGTAATTATTTTTCTCAATAATTTCTGCAACTGCTGGATCAACTAAACCAACTATGTGGTGACCTTTCTTTATCTCATTTCGTACTAATGTAGAGCTGACTAAGTTCAATGGATTAGATCCAACTATATATAATAATTTATCATGACCTTCAATGTATTTGCACTTGCTTTTGAGATC
>MRSU01002037.1:0-17096 GCA_008369845.1 Trichomonas gallinae | reverse complement strand
CCGAGCGAATGCGAGCGAGACTCAATTTCATACTCGGCTTTTTTCCTCGACTCAATTTAGTCTATCGTTTACATCTATACTCTTACTGAACAAAACTGAGAACATCTGAATGAGTTAGTTTAGAATGTTAAAATATTGCCATGTAAATATTTTTTATTATTGAAATTTTGATATTTTGTCATGTAAATTGTTTTGACAAGTATATTATTGTAATGTTCATATTTTGTCATGTAAATTATTCAATGAGCAAATTTTTGCAATGTAAATAATTTACATGACAATTTTAATTTTTATATTTTTTTATTATGCCTATTTACTCTGCTGGTGCTGATGGAGGAAATAGATTGGGACGTCCCGGCCCAGGAAAGACACCTGCTATTGTCCCAATAGACAGTAAAGGCATAATTTGCGTCGCTGTTGGCTGGCGTCACAATATTGTTATTTTTGAGAACGGTAAAGCAGTTTGCTGGGGTGATAACTCCGATTTTCAACTCGGTATGTCTCATAATGGCGAGTTTTCTCGTCCTGTTCCATTAGATTGCTTTCCGGATGAACAATTAACATGGGCGCACTGCGGCGACAAATCTACAACATTCTTAACATCAACAGGAAAAGTTTATACATGCGGACTTTCAACAGGTAGAAGAATAATCGAAATTCAAATTCCAAAACCAGCGATTTACGTCACTTCAGGCTGCGCAGTATCAGTAGCTATCGATATTGATGGTGCCATATACAGAGCAAACGCAGGAAATGTTTCTGCGCAAAGATGGGTTCTTCCAGATCCAGTTTGCGACGCAGCAGTCGGTGCAAACTTCATTTTAGCACTAACAACGCAGGGACAAGTCTATGGTATCGACAAATTCGCAATGGAAGGTACCGGATCTTCAACAACATTTCTTCCTGTTCCTTCCTTGCAAAATATCCAAGTAGCACGCGTTTTCGCATACAACGAGCACGCAGCTGTCATCACAAGAGATGGGCGTGTCATGATGTGTGGAAATGGAGAAAGCGGAAGGCTCGGTTTCGGAGATACAGAGTCAAGAACGAGATTTGAGTTTTTAACGGATTTAGACGGCGCGAATATCATCGAAATAGACATGGGAGACGCGTCAACAATATTTATAGGCCATGATGGCTCAGTGTACGGATGTGGAGCTTCAGGTGATGGAAGACTGATGTGCGGAGAATCAACAGACTTAATAGTACCCACTCGCTCACTTCACGTGCCCGGAAAAGCCGTTTTTGTCAGATGCGGCTGCTTCCATTCTGTAGTATTAACAGACACGATAAGACCTGTGCATCCAGCGTTGAAGTTCTTCAATATGACTGGCAGCCTAGTCGCAATTGCAAGATCAATAATAGTTGGCGGAAAAACCGTCAATACTGCCGCATCGAGCTTGACGATGTACGATTTGCTGCCAGGTGACACAGTCAAACATGATAAATACGGAGAGGGAATTGCTGTTGGCGTTTTATGCGCCAATATCATTGTATCCTTCAATGGAACAATGAGGGAAGTTGAACGTGATACCATAACATTCGTCAAGAGAAGAGGATTTATGCTTCAAGAAGGGACAAATGATACAGGAGAAACATCTTCATTCGATGGCGGATCAGTTTGCTCTTTATTTGGTTTTGAAGGCGGAAAAGTTGTCACTGGACCAGACTCAAAGCAGTTCACAGTCCTAGGATATGCGCATGGAACTCTGTGGTTCGCAGATGATTCAGGAAGAGCTCTTTGTCTCAAAGAAGACAGTCTCAAAAATCTTCACGCGACATTCAAAGGCGAACCATCGGATAAAATTGTCTACTGTGACACTCCGGAAGGCAATCTTCCTATCACTAAGATCCCGCAGATGTACGTCAGATACAAATCATCTGTCTACAAAGTGAGCGGAACATTTGGATCATCTTACTTCGGAAAACTCGTCTGCGGAAAACCAAGACTCATTCCTCAGAAGAAATCAGTCAAACTACAGTCAAATTCAGTTTTCTGCGAACTGGACAGGGTTTACTCCAAGACCTTAAATCTAGATGGAACGGTTGTCGGATGTATGAAGGATTCCATCATATTCTTGAGCGATAAAGATCTGATAAACAGTGGATCCCCTATGATTTTGAATAATAACGAATGCGAGTTGATTGCAAGATTCTGCGGACAAGGAAAGAGAACAATAAACGGCCAGGAATATGATGTATCAGTTGAAAGCTGCGAAACACTGAACTTCTTCCCATCAGATGTAATTTTGACTCACGATAGCAAACTGTTAACTGTTGTAGGTCAAAAGGATTCGAAAATATTCGTTAAAAATCAAAACGGAGAAGTTTCAGAGCTCAATGACCAGAACGCGATATTAATAAGGAGGAGCTTTAGAACAGGCAAGTTCTATCATGCGTTCACAACAAACAAAGACGTGTTGCCAAACGCGAAAGTAACAATAGCAGCTTTCGCAGGTTTGGGAGTTTTGCCTGGCTTTGAAGTCAAAGTTTGCAGAAACAATTACATTGTCTGCGGCATTGCTGATCATTACATATGGATGTGCGACGTTGCAACTCATATGTTTACTGGAATTGCAAAACAAACTTTCGATATTCGAAATTATCTTGAAGTTGTCAAAGAAATATCAGACCACATTGGTGTTCTTCTTGCTAACAATTGATTTTATTTTTTATTTGTTTATTAAATATATTGTTTTAGTTGTTCAAAATACATTTTTTTATCAATTAACATTTCTATTTCATTTTATAATAAAATAATAACTAATAATCCTTCTAATGATTTCCTCTTCATTGAAAAAGATGTCTATCGCACAAATTTAAAATGATGAATTAATTAAACAAAAATCTTTAAAATTCTTTTGAATATAATGATTTTTCAGCTACCAGAAGCATTATCTTTATTAAGAATGGAATAATATATTATTTTATCAAATTTCTAATATTGAGAATACTTTTGACACTAAACTAATTTAAAACTCTTTCAATCCAACAAATTAATGCAAATTCAAGAGACAAATACAGTAAAATAGCTGAAAAAAATTGAGAATTTGAAGATGTATATGGTAAAGCTGAATTTGAGGAACATAATATGAAGAAAATTAAAATATAAACTATATTAAAATGAAATAAATAACTGAAATGGTATATTATCGATTAAAATTATTTTTTTGATTATAAATATTTCGAATATAGAGAAAATTTTAAGAAAATTAGAAAATATATAATGTAATATAGCGAAAAGTATAAAAAAATAGAAAGAAAATATTGCTTAAAAACGTGACAATGGGAAACTGGGTTTCTTCGAACTACGACAAGATTAACCAGACCTTTACCATTGGATACTGGAAGGTTCACTCGGCCATACACAGGACAACCGGTGACCGCGTATCTTTGTGGCTCATGGACCAAGAAAAACTCGCTGCGACAATTTCAAATCAGTCAGAACGCGATAAATATCTTGCTGGGTGCCTGTCTGGTATCCAAAAGGCCAGAAAAATGCGACATCCGCATATTTTAAAGATCACAGACGTTCAGGAGCAGCTCGCATATCTCGGATTTGCTTCTGAACCGATTTCCACAAGTTTAGCAACTCTTATCGGCAGCCTTAATGGCGATGATGCATCATATATATGTTTTCAGTTGGCAGAATCACTCCAATTCCTTCACAATAATGCGAAACTCGCTCATCTCGGAATTTCTCCCGAAGCAATCTTATTAGACGAAAACCTTTCGCTTAAACTATTCAATTTCGACTGGTGCACACCGATTAGAAACACTAAAGACATCGATTTACCGTTTACTCAGTATTTCGCTGAGGCAAATTATCCGCCAATCAAATATTCAGCACCAGAAATTATTCAATGCAAGCAAACAACATGCCTCGCTGATGTTTTTTCATACGCTTTAGTTTTTTACGAATGCATTGCTGGAAAATCATTGCTAAATTACAAGGAAAAGCGCGATTACGATATAGGCCGCAATCCTATATTATCTGTGTCCGGCCTTGGTTCATCATATTTCAACTTATTCAAGGGATGTTTGAATATCGATGGAAGCACACGTCCAGATTTCACATCAATTTTAGAAACAGACTGTTTTGGTACACTACAGATGAAAATCCTTCGTTATTTGGACCTTCTCGTTACAAAAGATCCGAAGGATAAATTCGTTTTCTTCAAGAATTTAGCCAAATCCATTGAAGACTTTTCTCCTCTCATGTCACGTAGTAAGATTTTGCCGCTCCTTATCTCAGAATCAAAGGCTGACATCAGATTTGCGCCAGTTTTGCTCGGATCAATCTTCAAAGCTTCAGAGAAGTTCACTCTCTCAGAGTTCACAGAGTTTGTGTTCAAGAAGATTCTATTCCTCACATCAGTAAGCGACCCGCCGCAAGTTTTAATCGCTTTATTACAAAATCTTTCTTTAATTCTCGACAAAACAGATAACAAATATCACGCGGATTATGTATATCCTATCATGTTCAACGCGCTTCAATCAAACAACGACATTCTACAGAAAGAGTGTCTCAAGAAATTGCCATTAGTCGTAGAAAAGATCGCTGAGTCCGCCGTCCAAAACCACTTGATGCCAAAGCTCGTTGAGTTGATCACGCAAGTCAGCGAGCCTTCAATTGTCGCATCAGCCGTAAATTGCATAACAATTTGTTTAGGAAAGTCAGACAACGAAACATTCTTGAGGCAGTACCTACCAAAAGTTTACGAGAGCTGGCGCAGCCACCAGAGCTCACAGGTCGCAGTCGCCATGTGCTGCATGATAGAGAAGGTCAAGGCGTCCCAGAAGACTATGATGAACAGAGCAATTCCGTTTGCTGCAGACGTCACATCAAATGCTGCTACAGAAGCTCACATACAGAAGAGACTGTGCAACTGGATGATAGGAGTGATCAACGGCTACAAGACTGCAGGAAAACTGGATGAAGCTGTTGAGCCTGAAATTGCTGCATTGGAACAAATAGCAACAAAAACACCAACGAAGTTCGACGACTTCTCGAAGAATTCCGCCAATTCCATGGCATCATTCGACTTCGGATTTGGATCAACACCGGCTGCATCTCCTGCACAAGCATCACCAGCACCTTCTTCCAATCAATCATTCGACTTCAACAAGACTCCAACAACAACAAACAATCAACCAAAGAAGAATGATTTCAACTTTGAAAATGATTTTGGAACAACAACAGCAAAGAAACAAGATTCATCGTTTGTATCACCACAGCCTAAAGCACAGACCCCACAGAACTCAGGATTCCCATCACCGCAGCCTAAGAGCGACTTCAGCACATTCAGTCAAGCGCGCCAAGACTTCGGGTCATTCAACACACCACAGACATCATCACAAAACGATTTCGCGCCATTCGGAAACCAGTCAGGCTTCGGCTTCAACCAATCATCACAAAATACATTCAGTCAACCATCACAAAACAGTTTCAGTCAGTCACCTAATACTGTATTTGGTCAGAATCAGCAAAATTCATTTGGCCAAAATCAATCTCAAGGAAGACCTATGAGAAATGTTCCTGCAAACAGCGGATTCCAATTGAGTCCACAAGGCCCACCAAAAGTACAACAGAAACAAGGCGGAAATAACGACTTGCTCAACTTATTCTAATCATTATTTTTTTTATATTGTCCTAAAAATATTTTTGCTTTATAATATATCGCTATTTTCACTCTGGAATCATTTTTTATTGATAAATGGATGATGAATCATCCAAAAATTTTCGAAATAATCATATACAGCTCGCGATAGTTACGTCATTGATGCTTTATGTGTTCTACATCTTGTATGGTTTACTTAAAAATGTGAAATCTCTGTCGAATGCGAGCGAAATATTCATCCCGTTCGCAAAAGATTCGCACAATCGAGTTCTTACAACTGAATTGATGATAAATTACAATAGATCCTATAATTCAATCATTATTACTGGAAAAACGGAAAGAATTCCGCCAAATGATTTTGATTATCGAACAATGCTTTACAATTTCTCTTTCACAGAATATGACAGTATCGGTTTAGTCTCAAACACTACATATCTCAATCAGAAAGCAAGAATATTTTACGAACCAAAAAAACCTTCGAGCTATTCATTTAATTTCCTTATAAAACGTCTAAATCCGTCAAACTACTCCAAATTTAGCCTATCATACACAATAAATCCATCCTTATTAACAGGAATGAGATTTCACATCTTTTTATACGATAAAAGCTTCCAGAACTACGGAATTATCTTTAGATCCATCTTCTTTGTTGGATCTTTGCTCTGTGTTTTCTCATTCCGCAAATTTTCGATATTCAATAAAATTCTCAACATTATGATCATTCTTGCATCAATTCCTTACAATTCTCTCGAATATGCATATATAAATAGGATATTTGTAAGTTTACTAGTCTGCTACTTCAGATTTGATACAGCAAGATATTCATTTTCGTTCTTATGTCGCAATATTCCTAATTTTTGTTACATAGGACTTGGTGTTACCTTTAGTTTATTCTCATTTATGGATTACAACTATTTTTCAACTGGTGAACATTTATTTGTCATGTACTCTACAGGAATGCCAGGTGATAACAACATAGAAGTTATGATGTTTCACTTTATCAACATTATCTTCGTATTTACAGTCTTCTGCGTTTCTTTAATGGCATTAAATATTCATTACGACTCAATTTACGTGTGCAAGTTCGTTATTTTCTGTTGTTACGGCTTGTGCACGATCTTCAACTCAGTAATGCACATGTTGAAACATGTTTTCAGAGGAAAAAAGTTCAACCCGCTGCAGACGGATTTTTTGTACATGTGCTCGCTTTATCTGTCAGCGACACTGTCTTTATACATCACTAGATATGAAGACTTAGTTCCAGTCGATAATAAGACAAAGTATAAAACGCTATTCACCTTCAGAAAACTCATCCGAAGTATTTTCATTTTCTAATTTTATTGTTTGTTTGTATTATAAATTTATATTCATCAAAAAAAATTTACTACGACTATGGGTTAACTTGCTAATGCTACATATCACTATGCTAAGAACCAAGTCAATCCATAGTCCAACCTTCCATATATACTTTTTAGTAACACCAAAATACTTTGAGCATAAATATGATATTTTCAAGATTATCGCATATGAAAACGACGAAGATTCATTATCAGATGCTATTACAGACAAATACCATAAAGCTAGAAATGAACTTGGATTAGACAATCTCCGTTATTCCTGTACTGCATGTGATTTTGCCATTTTTAAGATGCTATTTGAACGCATTGCTGATTCTCCTGAAATTCAAATATTGTTACATTATGCAATGAATGGAAGCGAAGAATTCATCAAATATTTTATTAAAATCCAGGAATCCCATCAAAATTGTATAACGCCTATTTTTAAAAAGCTTTGCAATATGGCTATTCTGAAATTATCAATTTCTTAAGCTTTAGAGCACCTGGAACTATAAAAATGGCAGATTACTCCTACCAGGCGATTTTAATAAAAGCTATGCAAGGCAGCGATCTGGCATTGATCATTTTCCTTTCAACAATTCCTGGCATCGAATATAATCCAAACGACGAATCAAAAAATACAATGTTAATGTATGCTTCAAAATATGGTTGTCGTGATGTTGACAAACTTCTTCTTGCAGTTCCTGGAATAGATATCAACGCAATAAACAATAGAAATGAAACAGCTTTGACTTATGCTTCAGATAAAGGTCGTCATGAAGTTGTCAAACTCCTTCTCACAGTTCCTGGAATAGTTAGAAAAGCTATAGCTTAATGTAAAATACTTCACATTGATTCTATTTAAGAATAAATCGGACCTTTTTTAGTCGAATGGTTGTTTTTTCTTCGTGCATCCAGACATTTTACAAATGAATTATAAATAAACTTGCAGTATTATATAGCATCTCTGTATGCAAGTAATTGCTTGGTTAAAATAATTATTTTATTTTTAAAAAGCTGAAAAATAATTTGATCTATTTTAAAACAATAAGTTTGCATGTTGAGAAACGTATAAATGAAGAACATCTGATAATGAAAATATCTTGAAAATAATTTTGGAATTTGCAGTCTTGCACAATTGTAATCAATATATACCAGTGTATATATAGAAATTGTCTATAGAATATATCATATTTATCAATGAGTTTGTTTACAATGTCGTTTGATTCTGAACCTGATTCGGAAAATGATCAGGTGATGATTGCACATCCGTCAGAAAAGCCTAGCGAGCAAAATCATAGTAGAGCGAGAATAAAAAAACGTAGAAATAAAAATCAAGAAAATCAAAATGAAGAAAAAAAGGTAGAAACAATTAAATCGGTGGCAAAAATCGAACCAAATTTTAAACCTCAGCCGCCACAACAACCAGCTGAAATAATTTATCCACCAAGAAAAAAACTTGTAAAGCAAGCAGAGCATACAGGAGATATCTCACCATCAAGACTTCCACTTAACATTAAGCTTGATGTTACAGCTTCAAATGAAAAAATTACATCAACAAATATTTCGAACACACCAAATATCGAATTATCTGATGTTGAAGAAGATAACAAGCGAAATGCAGTCGAAAATGAAATAGAAAAGCAAGCATTTACGTCGAAAAAACTTACATATCGCGTTGTTCGCGATAAAAAAATAAGTTGGAAAGGGCCGCGCACTCATTTTCAGTTATATTGTGGTGGAATACCACAATACCATGTAAAAATAAAGACAAATAACATTGGTGAACAGATTCGAATTTCTGCGGGCAACGATTCTCATTTTAGTAGCAAAAACTTTGCTGGATACATACTTGTCGACAGTAAAATACTGAATGCATCTCTTAGAATCCACAGTCCACATGGAAAAGAAGTTTTTAATATGCGAATCAAACAGATGGGCTCGGATTTTATTGAAACTAAAAGTGCTGAAGCTACAGTATTGTTTGATAAAGGAAAAATATTTGAATACAGAACACAGACCCCAGATTTACTCCCGGAAGGAATAATTAAATCAGAAATTCCAGAAGTAGTCGAAAGCATCAAGAATATGGTGCTGGAAGATGAGAGCAACCATTCCAGAATCATTATTGGAAAGATTGAAAAATCTATTTTGCAAATCACTGCAGATGATAGGATTCAGCCTATAATCATATTTACTATTGCAATCATTTTGTTTTTGTGTAAATATTAATCATGTTACTATCATATATTTTTTCTTTCATAATATTAAAGATGTCCGTAAATTGAAGCAATAAATAATGGTGTCACATAATTTTCATTCTTTAATGATATGATTCCTTTCTATTCAAACTGAATATTTGCCACACTATATATATGGAACGTTTGACAAAAGTGTGAATTTACATGTCCATAATTTGAAGCAATAATTAATGATGTCGCATAATTTCTATTCTCTAATGATATGATCCAAGCTGAATATTTGTCGCACTAATTGTATATAGTGTTTTGCAAAAGAGAGGTGTGCCCCTCAGC
This sequence comes from Trichomonas gallinae, assembly GCA_008369845.1. Classification (NCBI taxonomy): domain Eukaryota; phylum Parabasalia; order Trichomonadida; family Trichomonadidae; genus Trichomonas; species Trichomonas gallinae. The sequence continues at coordinate 7,604 of MRSU01002037.1, read as the reverse complement.
TAAAATACGAATTACCATCAATATTATTTTATGCTCACACTAAGTGAAAATTATCTAATTGTGCAATTATTAATGAGCCATGATTGATAGTTCATTAAAGCATATAGGAGTTATTCATGTATCTATCACATGAATACGGGCTGAAAGCATTTCTATACTCCAAAAAAAAATTAAAACTCATTTTTAGGATTGATTTAATTTTAAGTTAGTTTCTATCTATTTGCTCATGCATAGATATGTTATTTGATTATTTATTACAATCAAAATAGTCTTATTGTTAATGAAGTATTTTATAGTATTAATAAATACTTCATTATTATATCATTGCAAAACTTTTACAAATAAAAGTTTGCTGGAGAAAATAAGGTTCTAAGATTTTATTAATGAAAAAAAAATGACAAAAAAAAATTTTTGACTATTTAGATGATTGATGAAAACATTAGGCGGCTTGAGAATGGCGAAGCATTCTCTGAACTGGACAACGAAGTCATAGGAATCATTAAGAAAGCAATAGAAGTCATCAAACCTAAAGATGTTGTTGTGAGAATCGCAGGTGGTTGGGTTAGAGACAAAATTCTAGGAAAGGAGAACGATGACATAGATATTGCGATTTCTGGTGCAACTTGCACTGAGTTTTCTGATGCAATTGTCAAAGTTTTAGGTCCAAATACGAAAGTCGTTACATTAGAAGCAAATCATGAACAATCTAAGCATCTTGATACAGCACGTGTTTGTTTATTCCGTGATTTTTGGCTCGATATCTGCGGATTAAGATCTGCATTTTATGCTGAAGGTGAAACAAGCGAAGGAACAGCATTATCAGATGCAAAACATAGAGATTTCTCAATGAATGCTATTTTCTTCAATGTACAGACAAATAAAATCGAAGATTACGTAAATGGCGTTCAAAGCATCAAAGACAAAGTAATCAGAACGCCAATTCCCGCAATACAGGACTTTACAGATGATCCAAACAGAATTATTCGCTGTTTCAGGTTCGTTGCGAAATATGATTTATCTGTTGACGACGAAATCTACAAAGCAATTCCAAAGATTATTCCACTATTCCTCAGAAACATCACAAAAGACAGAATCGCAACAGAACTCATTAAAATGTTGCACGCGAAATCTGCATTCAAAGCTTTAGAGAAATTGATCGAGTCTGGCATGCTGAATCCAGTCTTTGATCCAGAGGGACACTTCGACCTCAACAACGAAGCAACTTTGGAGTGCATCCGCAGAGTTCACGAAATTAATCCAGACCTACAAGGCGACGACTCAATGATATGCTACTTCTCGGCTATATTCTTCCCACTGAACATGATGAAGGACCTCCCAGACCCACAGCGCAAGAACAAGCCGATGTCTGCGATCTACTACGCGATCGTGAGAACAATGCGACTCCAAAACAACCTCGCGGAGAACGTAAAACGCGTCCATTTGGGTGTCAACCTCATAGAGTCGATATTTAAGGGCGAACTGAACAGAGTGACGGCAGGAAGATTCGTGATGAACACTGGTCCTATATATAGACTTTGCAGGAATTTGCTGAAAAGTGACGAAATTTTGGTGTTTTATGATAAGGTTTTGGAGCCATACATCGTCAAAGAGGATCTAACAAAGGCGTACGAGATGAAGCAGATAATAGATGGCATAGCACTCGCCAATCTTCACGGGATTAAACCTGGCCCTGGATTGAAGGATTTGATCGAAGAAATGATCAACTGGCAGCTTGCTAATCCAAAGGGAACCGCAGATGAGTATACGAAATATGTCCTCGAGCATAAGAATAAATAATTTGTTATTTTTGATCAACCAAATTTTCCTGTGGATAATATTTCTGCTGGTGCTTATTAATAGGAATCCGAAAGGAACTGAGAAAATTTTGCGGAAAAATTTATGAAAAATTTTTGTCAGCGAATCGTTGCAACCAAGTGAGTCCATATTGTACGTTAGAAGACACAAAGCACGATAATGCGTGAGCACAGGCGTAAATTTTGAAAATTTTTGAGGACATGGGAAAATCTTGAAAATTTTCAGAAATAGGAAAGAAATATATAAAAGTAATAGGATGGGAAATAATTTAAAATCAAACAAAACGCATAAAAACAAATAACGGATAAAAGTGAGATCAATTCAAGAAACTTTCTATTGAATATCTATTCTTCATCAGTATTTTAGCGATTCTTGGAGGGCTCTGAGAAGGAGTAATCATAACTTGCGGGTGAGAACACTCTGTATGGATAGGCTGACGTTGAATTATCGGGATTGTGTGGTAATACGGATTTGCTCTGTTGTTGGCAATGTCCATCATAGCTGGTCTGAGCACCGCGCCAGTATTGTCAGTTGGTACAACAAACATTTAATGAAAAATGATTTTCAAAATCATACCGTTTATTATATAAAATTTTGAACTGACGGTTATAAGATTTTCAATGGTGGTGATGTGTTTAACATCACTTCACTTTATCGTCTATATTACTCTTGGCCTTGTTCTAATTGTTTCTACGGTAGACTTTTTTTCTATAAAATTTACTCGACCAGTGATGGATATCAATCCATCAAATCAAATACTAGAAGGATATCAATGATGTAAACATTTTATTATTATTGTTTTTTTTTTTTTTTTTGAATCCGTTTTTTCACTTCACGTTTTTTAATTTTATTAAATTTATGATATTTATAATGATTCGAAAACAAAGTATTTTAACATCATATCACTTCACTTTCATTGTTTTTTCAATTTAATTCTTGTTATATATAACAGCTATTATTTAATTTTTGGCGGCATTTTTGCAAAATTTTTTGAAAGTGTTGAAATCACAAAATACTTTAAATATGGATTTGTTAAAATATATAGATTCCAATTTTCAAAAAGGACTTTGGCTTCGAGGTACTTTTTGAAAATGGACAATTTCGTAAATAATGGCCATGCACAGTCATGTGATTTTTAAAGGTTTTATGATTAAAAGATTTAAAATATCGGCTCAGATATAAGTCCGACCATGGAATAATATAAGACCGCCTTTGGCAAAATGTACGTGTAATTTCATCATTATACCATGCTCTATGTTATATTGATTAAGATTTTTTAATCACAAGGTCATAAAATCGCTTCAACTTTGAAGTTTTCGACAATTTTACTAAAAAGGTGGAGAAACATGTTTTTATTGTGATAAAGAAATAAATTAAAGAAGAGTGAAGAGTTTCCGAATAAGATTAATTCATATTCGCTGTATAAAAATTTATGGATCTTTCTTCAGCGACGATGGAAACATCGTTAGAGCTGGAAAATCCTGAACTAGTCGTAAAATCAATTCCGGGGGACAAATGGGTTGATAAATTACGATTTACTTTCACAGAAGCTGATCAAAATAACGACAATTTAATTTCTTTACAAGAATGGATGATGAGTCGTATAAGATACCTGCTCTCATCTGATCCTATGACTGATGATGACTTCAAAGCGTTCTTCCACCAAATAGATACTGATGGAAATGATCAAATTTCATGGTTAGAGCTGCTTGAAGAGGTTATGTGCCAACAGAAATCAAAGACAGAGACATCTTTCAACAAATACATTGCTTTAAATAACGAAGCTCCAAGTTCTACCGTTGCTCATCTATATCCAATCTCTCAAACAATCATAAAAATGGTTTTACTACCATACGATGACCAAATTGTCATGCTTACAGAAAATTCGTTGCAGTTTTGGGATATAAACACATGTCAACGTGTAAAAGTTTTTACAGATAATTGCATTTTCGTCGATTTTGACTTCATTAAATTAATGGGTATCATTGTAATAGCAAGAAGTGATCGAAAAATCATATTTTACGACGTCAGAAAGGCACAAAAAACAAATATTATATTATCTCCAACTATAGATAGTTCAATTATCCCAGGTTTATCGATGTATGAGAGCAAAATTACACTACGCGAGTTAAAACAGACAAAAATTCCACCTTTATTTCATACTCCTTCGTCAATTTGCGCAATTCCTGATTTTAAAGGCTTCTTAGTCGGAAATGAAACAGGCCAAGTTGAAGCTTTTGAATTTCAACTTTCTACATCAGATATTTCAGACTTTTCATGCCACAGAATCGGAAAAATCAAAATTCATTCGACAAACATTACGAAAATACTCTACAGCAGAGCAATGGAGACATATGTCTCAGCGTCATATGATGGAAGCATTGCTTTGTTTTCTTTAAATCCAAAAACAGTCGATTTTAATATCAAGCAAACTATCAAAGATCCGAAAGGATTCCCTATATCTAACATAGTTATCGACGATAGAACATCAGAAATCATATATTCGACACCAACACATTATATTGGCGCTTTTCACGCATTTCAGCCTTATATTCATATGACAGAAACTCCATCACAACTCGTCAGTTCAATGTGCGTTATTACAACTCGATTCTCCTCATTTTTATTTACAATTTCCGTGAATAATTTTGTAAGTGTTTACATTATCCCAACTTTCGAGATTTTATCGTCATATTTCATGGCCAAACATCACCAAAAATGTCCTCCAACACAATCTGCCTGCATTGCCGGTAAACTTTTTATGGGCGGTGCTTATCTCAGCCGCTGGAACTGCGAAACAAGTGATAGTGGCACATTTAAGCCACATAGCGACATAATTACGGGTCTGTCTGTCAGTGCAACTCTTCAAAATGTAATTTCATGTGATGCCAGGGGCAGCGTCATGTTTTGGTCAGCGAGAACAGCAACAAAAGCTCTTTCGTTCGAATGCGGTAATGATGGTGCCAATGTAACAGTTATGGTCACTGACGCAAATAGCAGAAGATTAATTTTCGGTTTTTCCAACGGAATAATGAAGATTGCGTCTATAACAACGGGTACAGTCTTATTCCAGACAGCTCTTAAAGGTGTTGGAAGCATCTCTTTCATTGTTTCTGGCACATTAAATAATGTTAGAAACATCGTCTGTGGATGTGGAAGGGGTCACATCATAATTTTCGAAGATATGACAGGCAACAAGCTCAAACTCACAAGAAATATTGAAGCACACAAAGAACCTATTTCTGGAATCGCATTAATCAAAAAAAGTTTAATCCTTTCTCTAGGAAATGACAAGGAAATGTTCACATGGACTCCAAAGTCAGTTGTTCCTCACATAAAATATGAAGTTTCTGGACCAACTTGTGCCGCTGATCTACCATTTAGCGAAGACGCGTTCATTGTCGGCGACATATATGGATCAATACATTTCTACAACACGACATCTCCGACAGCTTTCAAGACTATCACCCTATTCACAGCAAGGAAGAGGTTCTCAGTGACTGCCCTGACTTGCGAAGACAACAAGATATGTGCGGGAAATTCAGGCGGATATGTTGTGCTCGTGAAAATGAAAGGCGACGAAATTTCAACATTATTCGAGCACAGATGCAATGTTGAGAGCGTTTTGTTTATATCTATATTCTCCAAATTCAGAACAGTAGTAACAAGCGGCGACGAGCAAGACATCAAGCTGTTTTCATTCGATGGACCATTTATTGGTCAGATAGGATTCAACAGACACTTCGATGTCACAGATGAGACAACGTGGGCCAATGAGTGTCCACTGGAGTTCGATCCAGATGATTTCAAGGAGCCAGAGATAGAAAACAAATCTGAGGATGACCTGGAAGTCAATAGGAGTCTCTCTGATCCAAGATTAAAGACAGCGACAGTCGTCGAAGATTCGGATGATGATTATCAGCCTGTTACTTACACAACGATTAATTTCGGAGAAATGGTCAATGCTCTTGATTCTATTGACGAAATATATAAGTCAGGCAACGACACAGCAAGATTCGCAAGGAAAAGTCTCAGAATAGAGAAGAAAGAAGATGAAAAAAGAGGCCAAAACTTGATGACTTTCGCTTCTTTCTTCTCAAACACTCAAGCAGAATCCAACTACAGAAGAATAGAAGGATTGATTGGCAAGAAGCCCGCCGTTCCAAAGTTCCTCTCTCCAACCAAGAAGAAGAGAATGCCGATCTAATATATATATATTTTTACCATGTATTTTTTTGTTTGAATAAATTTCTCTCTCCAAAATCTTTATAATTTTTTTCATTTTTTGATTTTTTTAGATAGAATACGCAAATTAATAAAAATTAAATCAGAAAAATAAATTCTTTATAGACATATTTTATATTTATGATAATAGATTTTTCTGAAATCGAATTTGAAAAAGAATATTTTTTACAAAATTGGATAAAAATTTGATAATTTTAAATCTCTATATGTGTATTTTGTAAATATAAAATAATTGATGAAAAATGCGATTTGTCCAAGTGAAAGTTTGTGGCTAATTATCATGTTTTTAATATTATCTATGACAATAGATAATAAATATATAGAGAAAATAGGTGAGATGAAGCTAGATTTTCGCAATGTGGTCAGGTTACTTATAGGACGATAGAATTATGCCCGTTTATTTTTGGTCAAGTTACTTTCATGCAGTCACCGATTATAGTTCTTAACCAAACACAGAAGCGCGAAAACGGACGCAAGGCACAGCTTTCCTGCATTCAGGCTGGAAAGATGACAGCAGACATCATTCGTACATGCCTCGGACCACAAGCAATGCTCAAGATGATTCTCGACTCTATGGGCACACTCGTCATTACAAACGATGGTAACTCTATTCTTCGTGAAATTGATGTTGCTCATCCAGCAGCGAAATCTTTAATTGAACTCGCTCGTGGCCAAGACGAGGAAGTCGGCGATGGCACAACAACAGTTGTCGTCCTCGCTGGTGAAATTCTCGCTGTTCTTGAGCCACTCCTCAAAATGAACATCCACCCACACGTAATTGTCGCTGGCCTTCGCAAGGCTCTCGACGACGCTCTCGCACACCTCGAGAAGATCAAAGTTCCAATTGACAATACATCAGACTCACAGATGCTCAGCATCATCAAGTCCGCTATCGGAACAAAGTTCCTCGTCAAGTGGTCTGACCTCATCGCTAAGCTCGCCCTCGACACAGTTCGCCTCATTCGTACAGAAGACGGCTTCGTCGATCTCAAGCGCCAAGTTCGTATCGAACGTATCATTGGCGGTGAGCTCGAGGATTCCTACGTCATGCACGGTGTCCTCATCAACAAGGACGTCGTCCACTCACATATGCGCCGCCACATCGAGAAACCAAAGGTTTTGATCCTCGATTCCGGCCTCGAATACAGGAAGGGCGAATCTATCACAACAATCGAAATCACAGGTGAAAACGACTACGCTAACATCCTTGCTGAGGAAGAACAGCAGGTTCGCCAGATGTGCGAAGCCGTTATCGCAACAGGCTGCAATGTCGTTTGCGTTGAGAAGGGCATCAGCGATCTCGCTTGCCACTACCTCGCTGAGGCTGGCATCACAGCTCTCCGCCGCTTCCAGCAGGTCCAATTAGATCGTATCGCCGCATGCACAGGCGCTACAATCGTTACACGCCCATCAGAGGCTACAGAGGCCGACCTCGGCACAAAGTGCGGCGTCTTCGACTGCCGTAAGATCGGTGACGAATTCTGGTCATTCTTCGATGAATGCGAGAATCCAAAGGCCTGCACAATGGTCCTCCGCGGCCCATC
>MRSU01002036.1:0-11538 GCA_008369845.1 Trichomonas gallinae | reverse complement strand
GAGGCCAACATTTTTAAAAATTTGATTTTTTTGTGATAAAACCTTGATATTTCACCGAAGATGTATTTGGAAAAGTGAAATTATATATATTTACTACATCCTCAGGTAAAAAACCCTAGAAAAGTACAATAATAATGTAGAAAAATTAATAAATTAACATTTGAGAATCAAATGTTGATGCGCACGATATTTCTGTTAGGATGTATTTGGATCCTTGTTCTCTGAAACAGTTGACTCGCTTGATTCACAGCTTTGATCTTAGGGAAAATGCTGGGCCTAATAATAAATCATCAACTTTCGGTCTCTTTGCTGAATCTGTTTCAAGACACTTCATAAAAAGCTTTCTAAGTTTAATGTCTGTGATATAATTTATTGAATAAATTCCTTTCAAAGAATTTCGTTCTTCAACTGAGCTATATTGGAATTCTTGTGTAACCATATTGAATATTGGTATTTTTAATGCCCAGATGTCAGCTGTGAAAAGATTAAAAAGCTTTTTTTCGAATAATTCCGGAGCCATGAAAAGCCTTGTTCCTTTGCAATATTTTGAATTTTTTGTTACAAACGAAAAAAAAGATCTTAGCGTGCTTTTTTCTAGAAATAATTCTCATAGGAAAAAAAAAATAGATTCCATGGATGGTACTGTTAATGTTTAATGCAAACTGTCAAAATCCTTTCATTCAAAAAATTGGAATAAAATTGTTAACATTGTTTGGGATGTTTCCTATTTTCAGCAAGAATGAATAGAAAAATTATGTTAATGATTTTGTGCATTTCTCCTAACTATATGTCTTATAATGTACAAGCGAAATTCGAATTTGTAACTTGCAGAAGTTAAAAGTCTATTTTTCATTCATCATGATTTTCTTGAAAAATATATATGTGCCAATAGCTCTATATTAATAATATGTGTTCTAATAAGGTATTGCAATATTATTCATGCATATTCTGAGTGAACGAAGCCATTATTTGACTTCATATAGCAATTTTCTATACTATTCACTTCTTCATCATTTTTGAAGATCTTGAATGAGTCATTTTTGATCTTTTCTGTTAATATACTACTCCTTTGCGTGTATTCTATGCTTGATGTCCTATTTCGATGCATTTTTAATATTTCGATCATTTGAAAAATTTTTTTTTGTCGTCAATATTTCGACGCAAATTTTGTTGTTATTAATGAATAAAAGTGTTAAATTATGCAAGGTAATAACTTATAAGTTATGAAACAATCTATTGTTTCATTCATAAACGTTACTATTGTTCATGAGGTTAGATATCTTCATCAAAAAAATATTGGAATGAATGAAAGAACAGTGCTAATGATATTGTTGTAGTATGAGATTTAAACAAAATTTTGGTGACTAATTTCTAAAATAAAAAGAGAATGAAAATTAAAAAATATCTCAAAGTATGCAATACAGAAATCAATATTAATATGAGTATAAACAATATCATAACCTCAACAACGTTGAATAACATCAAAATTTTTTCAAATGTGTAATGAAAAAATAAATCTTAGATATTTTGTGTTATATAAACCCTTCATATGGTGCACTTTAGCCATTTTGTTTCACTTGAGAAGTTACGTTGTCAAAACCTCATTTTATGGCTGCCTGCCATAAAACTTTGGATAAATACAGTTTTGTTGGATGAAAATGGTATTTATATGAATAAGCAGTCCTTATCTAAAAGAAAATTTTCTGTAATATCAAATCATTCGTGATTTATACAAAAATTGAACAAAGTATGACCATGCATACATCTTTTCAATGTATTTCCTGCCCATGGTTTATATCAACATAATAGAAATCTATGATAAGATATGCAATTTTTTTAAAAGTTTTTGATAAGAATGTGAAATGTTCGAAAATTTTTGGATTGATTGATGTGCTCCAAATGATATGTTGTCGTAAAGTAATTTGAGTGGTAGTCAGATAGTTTTTTACTGAAATATTTTGAGATATAAATAGAATTTTTTCGCATGGATTTTGGCATGCTTAGTTATGTGTATACAGCACGATTACCAACTACCGGGTCATAATATTTTTGAATGGATGAAAATTTTGATAGTATAAATAACTTTAAAATCTTATCTGTTTAACATTGTTATGAATAGATAAAGCGAAATGAAAAGATCATAGAATTGATGGATCATTGAATATAAGGTCATAGATACATGTATATAATACATTATATTGATTGCAATAGCAAAATATTTCATTCCAAAACATCATCTGGGGAATCAAAACTCAGTATTTTAACAATTTTGAATTTATTCAATGACATAATTCAAAAGATTTGAATACTTCGTATACTTCAATTATCAGAAATAATTCTATGATGCAAATCAAAATATTGAATGCCCAGTTTTGTTGTTCTGATATGTTGCTGCATTCGTCTTATAATTTTTGATTTCACAAATAATTCTTCGATTACATAATTGAGAAATATTCAAATGATTGAGTTCAAAAGATTTACGTTTGTTTCAAAAATTGAATCTCTCCCATCATATCTTAGACCACGTAGTAAAAGTTTTTTGCTGAAATAATGCTCTATATACAAAAACAATGTATTTGTAAAATTAGAAATTATTGTTTTATCCATTGAATATTTTTTAACTCATTTATATAAATGAATCAAGGCGAAATAGAGTTCTTTGAGAACGAAGGAATCATCTGCCAGGATGTAATAGCATCAGGCTCGTATGGTATCATCTTCTACGTCTACCACAAGCTCTACAGGGACTTCTTCGCCTTGAAGAAGATCCCCGAGAAAAACTTCCACGAAGGAGAAATCAAGTGCTTGATGGGAATTGACGATCCCAGGATTGTCAGACTCTATAAGTACTACAAGTACAATGATTCCCTTTATCTCTTGATGGAATACTGCCCATCTGATCTCGACAAATATCTTAAAACACATAGGATCAGCTCTTATGATGAATTAAGAAAGCTCATATACGAAGTCATCCTCGCTGTTAAGGTGTGCCATGACAAGAATGTCGCACACTGCGATATTAAACCATCTAATTTCATGGTTGATCATTATGGAAGAATCAAGATCGGCGACTTCGGTCTTTCCATGATCGGTGCGCAAACATGCACGAATTGCAAGGGAACACCGCTGTTCATGGCTCCTGAGATCTTCATGAAGAAAACATTCGACCCAATCAAAGCGGATGTTTGGTCTTTGGGTGTTTTGATATTCTACTTGTGCACCAACTTCTACCCGTTCTACGGTAAAGATAAAACATCATTATCTCAACATGTCATCAATGGTCTCTACGACGACTCCGAAATAAGCGACTTATACTTGAAGAATATGATTAAGCACTGCCTAGAAAAGAACCCAGACAGGAGGGTGAGAACATCAGATCTCCTTTGCTTTCCATATTTCAAAGATATGAATACATTCATTCCAAAAATCGCGAAAAACGACTCATTGTCTAAGATTGTTAAGCCACAGATCCAAAAGAGAAGATCATCGAACGGAGATCTCTTTATGAAAGCTCCTAAAATCAAAGTTCATCGTTGCAGCAACGATTCCATACTAGTTTGAACCATCCATTGTTTGTTTTATTGTCTAAATATTTTACCCTATCCTTAACTTTTCATTATTTTCATATTTTTGATATTCTCACAAATAATTCATTATTTCATCTTAATGAAGGTTATATACATCATAGCATGATCAGATGATGATTTATACAAATTCCAAAATTCGATTATTTTGATTAATATTTTGATATAATAAATTTTTCAACGATAGCACGATGGTTTAGTTGATATTTGTTTATATAACATGGATTTATGCTGCTCTAATCGTATAATTACTCTTGATTCGATTTAATTTTTTGTTCGGAAAATATAACAAATATTTTACTGTTAAACAACTGCATCATATTCTTTTCAATGATACTAAATAATATACACTCTGAAATGCCATATTTACCGTATGATTTTCCCGATTATCTTTCAAACATTTGAAGTAGTCGTATTTGAAATGTTTAGCAAATATAATAATGTATAGATCATCAATAAGATTTTATTGAACAGATTTAATATTCATATATCGCTAAATTTAAAATCGATAAAAATTTTAGAGAGAAAGAATTTTGTTTTATCTAAACAACAAAAATAGGATAGGTATTTATACTTGTTGGTTTGTATTTACGGCTGCTTCACCGCTTTGAATCAGCCTCATCAAAACATCTTCAAGTTGTTCAACGGAGAACGAGAAACTTCTAACGTTCAATGAGTTCTTCTTGTCACGTAGTTCTTTGAGCATTTCTGGAATTGCGCTGGAAACTGACATCGAAATTGTATCACTTCTTTCATCAAAGAGTTTGGCATCATCAACGTAGTGTTTTGCGATCTCCAGTACACGTTTTACGGCAGATTTGTCCTCAGAGTCGACTTTTAGCAGGTATCCGCACTTATATTGTTTTCTCATTTCGGTTGATGTTCCCATGAAAGCGATTTCACCGCCTGCAACAATGAACAACCTGCTGGAGACAGCCTCAGCTTCCTCCAACGCGTGTGATGTAACAATGGTTGTCGTGTTAGTTAACGAGGAAATCGTCTTCCAAATAAGTTGTCTCGCTTGAATGTCGACACCAGCTGTTGGCTCATCCATTATAACGATTGGCGGTGCTCCAAGTAATGTTATGGCTATGCACAGCTTCCTCTTCTGGCCGCCACTCAAGTCTCCTGACCTTGTGTTGAGAGAATGATCTAATTGAAGAGTAGAACCGAAGAAACTTATTGCATCTTCAACCTCTTGCTCTGATATGCCTCTAAATGCGCCAAACATCTCGAAATGCTCGCGAACTGTTAATTTTTCTAATAAAACATTTTCTTGGAAGCAGATTCCGAGCACATCTTGTATGTCTCTGAAGTTATCTGTGGCTTCTCCGCCGAATAACCTCAGTGTTCCGCTTGTTGGTTTAATGAATCCGCTTAATGTGTTCATTAATGTACTTTTTCCTGCTCCATTTGGTCCGATGATGACAATAACTTCACCTGTATTTATAGTGAAGTTCACATGCTTAAGAGCGTTGACTTTTACGAAGCCTTTGTAAATCTTTGAAAGATCTTCGACTTTAATGGCTTCTTTCGCGTTTGCATTCTGTAACTCAGCCTGTACAATGGTTGATCTCTTAGAGAATAATCGTTTCCAAGCTTTCAGAGAGAAAATTTGAGAAAATGGAATTGGTGGCGTTCCGTAGGCTCTCGGGAGGATGGCATTAAATATTAAAAACAGTAACAAATAAATAATGTTGTCGGCAATGAGCCACATCACAGCCCACCAACAATCAAATAATTCATTTGCGTTCATTGTTGACCAGGTGATTGGAGGAAGCGATTCTCTGCATTGTGTGTACATTGTCATGATCAAAAGCAGATAAGATGAGAATGGAACGATTTGAAGAATATTTTTAAGTAATTTGCTGGAAAGATTCTCATTTAACGTGAGATTCATGTGTAACAATGCCGTGAAGTATATGAAAACGCAGGTTGTAACCATGAAAGCTCTTCCATTCTTGGAATGTTTCATGAAAGTTGCGCAAAACATCTGGAAAAAGATGTGCGCACTGATGAATAACAGCGATGTAACCATAAATACAGAGAATGACGTGCCGACAAGCATGTAAACGTAACACCACATGACTCCCATGAAAATATGAGGGCCAACGCTTTGTATAAACGAAGTAATGAATAAAACAATCCAGTAGGCTGATTCCGGGCATCCCATTAAGAATAGAAGCGATGCGATTTTATTGTCTTTTTCATCTAATATTATTTGTAAATCGTCCATTGTTGCGAACATGATCGGCATTAATGCGAAATAGCCAACTAAGAAGCGAGCATCGAAGATTGTGATACGTCTCGGCGTAGCATATTGTTGTTCTTGTAATTTCATTGTCATCAGCGAGAAGTTCTTATTATGATTGGCAATTGCCGCTCTAAAGAAGGCAGCAAGGCCTCTGCTTGGTGTAGGACCGAATGATTGATGGTAAACAATGATATCCGGATTTACCCAGCAATCTTCATCGAATGAGTTATTCCAAAGTATTCCAACTCCATTGGAGTTGATTGAGTAAATGAAATCAAACATTGTTTGAGTATCATTCACCCATAATTTTTTGATAGAAATATTCTTTTCGATTAAATCCAATATCGGATCAACGAGAGTATGTGTGTTGTTGTTATCAGGCATAATAACGATTGATGGATCCAAAAGCGAACCTAAGAACATAAGTAATTCTGGGTCAGGAATAGTAACGTTTGTGATGTTAGGCATTAACTCTCCTGGGTATTTGAACCTACCCCAATGATGAACAGGCCAAATTAAATTGAAAATGAAAAATGCTCCCAAAATTTCAATAATTGCAGCGAAATGACGTATTTTCGTCAGCCAAATCTTTCTCAGGAGTGTCTTAACAGATCTCCAGTAGCCTGTTTTGTGCCCTGTCCAAGCTTGATTTGGTCCCGTTTCTTGCGTTTTTTGGAAACTAAAAAAAAATGATCTTAAAATCTTATAATTTTCGTTTTATTAGCATCTAATACCTCTAGTAACCCTATTTATTTTGTTTATAAACATAAAAACCACTTTTCAAAATTTTCAAAAATGAAAAAATCTAAAATATTATTACATATTTCTAGATTTTTGGCTTAAAAAATGAAAATTTCAAATAATCGAAAAATCCATTTGATGTAATAATTAATCTACTACTATAATAACTTCTATATTTGCAATTTAAAATTATTTCCATATTTTTCTTTGAATAATTATTTAAAAAGCATTTTGCTTTACAATATTTATTGCTTTGCTTGTTGTGATGATGAATTTATCCAGAAAATGATATGTTTGTGAACTATATTTTTCGAATGAAATATTTTTCAATGAATAATTATTTTTAAGGAATTTTGCTTGAAATTTTATATTGCATTGCTTGTTGTAATGCTGATAATATGTAGAAAATGATTTGTTTGTGAACTATATTTTCGGAAATGAAATATTTTTCGTTTAAACAATAAAAATAGTATATTTATAGTACACACAAGTAATATATCTATAAGCCGAGTTTTGAGAAAGCTTGGTCCAAAACTGATTTTGATGACTCAATTCTGTTTCTTCTTTGCATCATTTCGCTGATTAACATGTCTTCTTGCTCTGTATGCAGTTTCATCTGCTCTAATTGTGCAGAAGCCGTTTTCAAAGAGGCTTTTAGTTCAGCTCTTCTGAATCTAGCAGCTCTGATGACTTCATCGAATTCTCTTTCTTTCGCGAGTAGTCTTTGCCTGTAAAGTTCGGCAACAGAAGAAGCAAATCTCTGAGAATCCATGTTAACATTTTTCAATTGAGATTTTGCAGCGGCAAAATGCTTTTTGATAACAGATTCCTGCTGCTTTTCGATGTATTTGTTGAGATTATCGCTAAGGTTCGAAAAATCTTCCTTTAATTGTGTCGCATTTCCATCTGATCTTAAAATTGCATTGTAATTTTGATAAGCATCTTCTAAAGCGTACTTTAATCGGTTGTTTTGTCGTGTAATTTGTTCAATTTCGTTCTTTTTCTGATTGATCGTTGGATCAAATTCATTTGTGACCGTCTCTTTATATGTGAGTTCATCAACTTGTTGTTGTATCGTTCTGTTAGTATTTTCAATCATTTTACGACATTCTTTTTGCTTGTTATTGAATAATCGACGCAAAGCGTTGAATTCTCCTTTTAATTCAGTTATTTGCCTGTAAACCTCGTCAATACCTTTAATAGACCTGTTACATCTGTTTTCTGTGATGTTTAGCGTCGTATTCAGCGAAGTTTCGACATCTTTCTTTTCAATTTTGAGTTTTTCGAGCTTTGACGTTAAATCTTGTCGTTGTATCTTTAGATTTTTGTTTAACTCAGCTGTTTTCGTTGATTCTAACTTAATATTCTCAACAGTTCGCGTTAATTTATCTGTAATTCTGTCTTTTCTGGTTGTAAGCTCATTTATATCTTCTAGGACTTTCTGGATGAACTCCTCACGGTCTTTGGTGATGTAATCATCCAGCACTTCCGTTAATCTTCTCGAAGCAAATTGATAAGAAGTGGGGTGTTTCTGTAACTGCTTTGCCAGGCCGTCAGTAATCATCCCATCAAAAGACATGACAACTGACCGCTGCAAAGATTTGTATCTGTCGTTTATATAAACTTCATCCATTTGTTTTTAACTATTTTTTTCCGTTGAAAATTTTGTAGCCTTCTCTGATCATATTTACACATTTTGGATTATATATAACAAACATACGGATCACAAAGAATAATATACGACCATTTTTCATTCATAATTCCATACATAACCAGATTTTTGATTCGAATTCCACAAAATATTCGAAATTAGATAGATTTTATATTATAAATTAACAAATAAAATCATATATATTTAAATTTTGTCATTAAATATATATCATTACGTATAAAAGAGTTATTTTTCAGATCACATTTAGTTCAATAAGCGTTTTTTTTTGCAAATTTCTAATAATAACTAGTTGATTTGGTAGATAAAGAAGGTATATTTCGGAGTAAAATAAGATAATATAAACTAATATGAAATTTTACATAATACAAACAAACAATATATATAATATGGAGTCACCACGATTGTGGCTCTTTCTCTCGTTTCATGGACATTCCATCAGTTGTCTGTGTATAAGATTTGGAAAGAATTCTTTCGTATTGCTTTGTTCCGTTGATGAACTTGAAGAAAGAAGTAACATCAGTGTCATAGATGCATTCAGGGCCAATTCCATATATTTTAACAGCGCGATTATCAGATAATATATAAACTCCTTTAAATTTCATAGTTCTCGAAGCCATTAGTATCAAAATCCTCTCCTTGCTGTATCTATCCTGAAGAATCTTCATTAAACTGTTATATTCATTTTCATGAGCAGGACCAGGAAGCGCGTGATATTTCAAAGCATTTGATATAGTGCTGATATTGGGAACAGTAGATGTGTGCTCGTTTATTTCTTTCTTTGGAGTTGAATTTTTGAATTTTTCTGGAACTGCTTTTTTAGGAGGATCCATCAGCAGCTCGTATTCATTTGCCATGTAATCCATCAAAGCGTCGCCTGATTTCTGTTGTTCTCGCATTTGAAGATTAATCATGGCTCTTCTTGCAGCAATTTCATCAACACCAACCCATTTAACGTGTGGAAGCTTGGATCTATCTATTGGAGTCTGTGCTTTAGGTGTATTTTCATCAGATTTCTTGATATCTTTTTCATTTTCGTTAGATTTTGAAGTTTCTGAGTTCTTATCTTTGGATTTTTGATTATCTTCTGCTTTATTATCGCTTTGATTGAGTTTTGAAGTATCTTGATCCGTTTTTGTCTTTGATTTGTACTTTTTATCATTTTCAGGTTCTTTAGGTTTGAGTTCAGTTTTATCCTTTGGATCAGGTTGTTTTTGTGCATCTTTATCAGATTTTCCTGGCGATTTTGTTTGATTCTCATTAGATTTCGTTTTATCTGTGTTATCATGTTCTTTTTGAATCCAAGGATGCTTCTTGACAACTTTTAGAATGTTACTTGGTATTCCTTCCGGTTTAGATTTGCAGTATTCGAAAAACTTTTGAGCATCTGCTGCTTTTTCGCCAAATTGATGCATAAAGTTTTTATAGTTGATATGGTGTCCATTGGAAAACCTAACAATCTTCTTCGCAAAGTTTTCCATTTCTTGTTTTTCGATTGTTAATCCTTTAACATTCTGCAGTGCTGTCAAAACAAGATCGATTTCTATGTCATTGTTGGACGATCCGACAGATGGAGTTGACATTGCATTCTTTGTTGCTGAAGGATCAATTTTCAAATTTGACAATTTTCTGTTTTGATTGCTTAATCTTACTGCATTTGTTGTTTTTGGCCTCTGCTGCTTGCTAACTACTGGTGTAATAATGACAGGCTTCGGTGGAACGTAAGTATCAATTGGTTTAACGATAACAACAGGAGGTGGAGGCGGTTCTACTTTAACAAAGCGTTTTGCACCTGCCCTTGTTGCGTAAAATAGATCAGAAACGAAACAAAGAAAGATTTTATCAGGTGCTGGAAATTTTGGAGGAACAAAGACACCTAAATCGTCCAAAACAGGCTTACACAGGTCCCAATTGGACTTCATTTGCTCTTCTGTAAGATTTTCATTTACAATAATTGAATTTTTCGGAATTTGCGCCGAAAATATCCTTGATAGGATTCCAGCAATGTGTAGACCTTTAACAATATCTATCTGAGCATTTTTAACGTCTGGTAAAGTATGCATACATGGAAATTTCGAAATCCATAAATCGATCGCGTCTTCTAGGAAGTTAATTTGCTTGTCAAGGACATAAAATGATCTAGGAAGTCGTCGTATGTCACTAATAAGTTGATCTATCGTTATTGTTTTATCTGAAATCGCGAATTCGATAATTAGGCATAAATTCAAGTGATCATCGATATTTCCTGCCGAAAGACCTTCAACTGTACACGGTTGTTGTGGCTTGTATCCAATAGAATCAAGAATCGAAAATACGGAACTGTAGTTATCATGCGAAATTGTAAATTCTTGGAATATAGATACAACAATAGCATAAACTGTACCATCAATTATATCTTGAATTGACTTTGGTTCATTAAATTGTTGAATTGCAAGAAATTTTTGCTTATTTGTTGCAAATTCCAAACAAAGCAGAGGCTTTTCGGAATTTGGGTCATTTTGGCTGAGAATTCTGTTTGCCATTCTACAAATCCATGATAAATGAATCAATAAATCATCCATATTGAAAAGTGACATAAAATTTTCTACATCACTTTTTGATTTTGACCACAAAAATAGACATTACGGCATATATTATATCCATTTCATTAAAAATTTTCATTCTCAATCAAACAATTTCATGAGAAAATCATTTTCATTCACTAAAACTTTGCACATCAACTATACACAACCATATCTACATGTCCCAACACTATATTATAAAATTCGAAAAATATATTAAATGAAATATTAATATCATAACATTCTGCATTATACAACATGTAGCATTTATCAATAATAATCATTTGGTAAACTCTTGTTTTGATATTTCCATAAAGTGAAAAATTCAAATTGAATAAAAAAACAAAAAATTTAGAGTTGAGATAATATGCCGTGATGATAAGGTTATATGTGACCCAAAGAAGCATTAAATAAGCTTGAAGAATCTGTTAACCCATTACATTAAAATCCTTATCGAGATGATTTTATAATAAGGATCTGCAACCGTAATTTTACCTATTGACTTGTAAACTGTCAAATGTCAAATTCAATAAAACCTATTTTTCAAAAATCTCCATCAAATAAACACACTCAACAAACCTAATAAATTAAAAACTGTTATTGAAGGTTATATTAATTGATATATAATAATATTTTTTAAAAATATGTTATTTTACCCAGTTTTGCCACAGTTTGCACTAGGTCCTATTATAGGGGGTGAATCTAACAAATCAGATAAATATGACAAAA
>MRSU01002035.1:0-10464 GCA_008369845.1 Trichomonas gallinae | reverse complement strand
AGGTTCCGAAGTCTTATGCTATGAGGTGCTCGCAAACAACTTTTGGGGCTTAAAATCGGAATTTGAAATTTTTTCAAATTTTCTTGTCCAAATTTTTTGTAAAATGAAAGATTATAGCGTTCATAATAAGTTTTTTGAAGTATTCTTTTATCACGCTTCGATGACTATCAACAATTCGAAGCAGTGGTTGAGAATAGCGGCGAAAACCATGACCGAGGCCGAAAAAGTGAGCTTTTTTATAACGTACAAAACTCCGGGGGATATTTTTTTTGTTTAGATATGTAAAAATAAACTGTTATTATGATGAAGAACAATTAAAAATTGCAAAATTCTTGAGGAAAAATTTTGCAAAATCTTGTTTGTAACGTGTAGTTTCACTCCGAATATTGAGTCTTATTTCTTGCCATGAAGGCACATAAATATGTGGGGTATACCATACATATATATTGCATTTGTTACTTGTTAAGTATATACCAGCTCAAAATCAGATTTGAATCTCGAAAAATTCTTGAACAATTTAGGCATAACATACGCAGTATCATATAGATATATCATAAACACGGAATTCGCATACGATTTGTATAATAAGCAAATATTCATTGAAATCTCGTTTATTTTCATATATTCTATCCGAAAAAAGATCATATAATTTCATTCTGCAATCAAAAAGTAACTATAGTAGCACATCATTGAAGTTATACATGCTAAATTCTTACAGATTTTTAAAATTTTAATATGCGGCCAGATTCTATATTCCAATCAGAGTACAATGCTAATTATTTGCATATATACAGTTGTTACATTATATATTCGATCAATTAATGTGATTTTATGATGCAAATTGTAATTATCTAATTCAGAATTCTTTACAGTCATCGATTAGAGCTTTTTTCACTTCATAATGACATTATGTACTGTCACTATATATTTTAACTATATTTTTAAAACCTTATTTCTTTGTTATTGATTCGATATTTCTTTTTTTCGAAAGCACAGAACTCTGTTTTGAAAAATGAAAATTAATGGTCTGATACTATTAGATATTTTTTAGTTTAATACTGCTTCAGATACAAAAGATAATATCTAGATGATATAAAAGATTTTGCCTTGTTTAAATAGGTAAAATAATAGATTGCTAATAATTCAGTGGTATCCATTATTTAAAATGTTGAAAACCCCCTTTCCAAGGGCGTTTTTAACGAAAAATCATTTTTAAAGAATTTTTTTTGAAAATTGTTTTGTGTATTGAAAAAACGTGCTTTTTCAGAATTATTTTTGTTTTATTTCCAGAAAAACAAATTTATGATTAGGTTTAGAGCAAGAAAAATCCGATCAACTCCCCGTCACGTTTCACTGTTTGAAATAGTCTGATTGGTCGGGGGTCTGAGATAATGGTGAATCCATAATATACACTATATGAGGATTCTAAAAATCATATTTTTATAAAATAATACGCATTCTTTGAGAGTGAAATTGACTATTGTTTGTATAATAGCGATATTTAAAAAGAAAAGAAGATATTTATTCATCAATGTATTGTTTCCAATCAATAAAGTCATTATCAGATAACTTCTGGTATTCATAGAATCCATCGAGCAATGCACCAACAGCAAGTGGTGATACTCCGTATACTTTGAGATGGCATAATGTATTCTTAGCAAGTCCAATTGATTTGAGATCAGCTGGAGATAGTCTTCTCTTCATTGTAGCTGAAGCACGAATAAGGAATGCGACTGTTGCTGGGATGATATTCTCTGATAAGCTCTCAAGCTTTGAGCTGACTCCTCTAATATATTTAACAGCGTGAATTGAATCGAAAATTTCTGGAGCAACGGATATAGACAACAAGACATCAACAATGGTGCCACTGTAGCCTTCCTCTTCGTTGTAATAGGCAGCATCGAATGATTTTTCAATCTCGTTGTGCCACTCAGCGAATGTCTTTCCGCAGACAGACTTTTCGATGAAGATGCCCTTGTTGGAGCAGTGATCGAGCCATCTGAGTGTGGAGGCAAGAAGGGCCTTGCTCTTGATTGTCTCAATCTGTCCGTAGCGCTCGATAATCTGAAGGACGTAGTATAAGAATGTTCTTCCGTGCTCGCACTTTTCTGTGAGAATGTTATAGCCATCTGGAGCGATGAGGAAGTAATCCTGGAGGGCCTGTGGAAAGAGGAGCGCGATGCTTGCGTTACCAGAGTCGAGTGACTTCTGTGCAAGGAGAGTAAGCTCACGCTTAGCATCCTCGTAGCGGCCAGTGACCATTAAGTTTCCTCTGATGGCGACGAGGACTTCCTTCAAGAGAGTCTTCGGGCCGAACAAGCACTGGTCTGTGACTCTGTTTGCGAGGTACCTCTTCTCGCCAGAGTTTCCATAGAGAGAAACTGAGAGCTTTGTGAGCTCAGCAATGAAGTGGTCGTTGTTTGTAGCGAACTTGCTGAGTTTTGAAGAAAGAGATCTGTTGAATGAGTCGCTGATGATCTTCATGAGCTTGTAGAAGTACTTTGGAAGGATCGAACGTGGCTGGAGCTTCTTGAATGGAGCCAACTCAACTCTGAGATATTGAGAAAGGGAGATTAAGTTGGAGCTTCTGAACAAGCGCTGGACTGTGTAGTCTAAAAGCCAGTCGCCGCTCTTGATATGCTTGTAGATGGCATTCTCGTTATCTTCGTAGAGCCTTAAGATGCCCTCAATGCCAGAGATTGAGATTCCTTCGACATTGTAGCCTCCATCTTCCCCCTCACCACGGAACATGAGGTTGTTGAGGTCTGTGAGTGTAAGATCCTTGAGTTGCTGGTCGATAGCAGCCTCAAAGACTCCGTTGTTGAGCTTCTTGATAAGCTCTGTTGTAGAGTTGCTGTATTCTGTCTCATAAACGATGACAGCGCCGAGCGGGAGCTTCTCGACATCCATGCGGCCATCATAAATCTCAACGAAGTCAGCTTTCTTTGTGTTGAAGTGAACGCGGTCGCTCTTGAGTGCCTCGAATCTGATGTTTAATACGTCAGCTGGGACTGGGATCTTCTTTGGTGTATCGTCGCTGTATCTGAAGCGTGTGATCATCCAGAAGCCTTCACCTGTGCTGGAATTCATCCTGAGGATTGTAAGGATGCCACCGAAAGCGTGGAACTCTGTCTCACATGATGCCTGGGAAAGCTCAGTGTGCAACAAGTTCAATGCAGAGACGATCTCTGGATAATTGAATCTTGTCACTGCAGAACCAATTGGAGAGAGAGACATTGTGATTGATGCGAGGACTGGAAGGATGTGTAAGTCCTGGATGTTTGTCTCTGGGAGAGCATCGAAGAGAAGTAATGGAACTTGTCCTGTCAACTTGATAATGTTCTTCTCTCTTGAGATGCTGCCGATATCGCAGCCGCCAGCCTGCCAGATGATGTGGCTGACTTCGTATGAATCAGAGTTAGACCCGCAATCTCTAACGAGAGCGTTGAGGTTATATCTTGTAAGGATGGAGATGCCCTTAGCCTCAATGACTTGTGGATCGATCTGTGATGTGATCAAGATGTTTGGCTTGATGCTGCGGACGTAGTTAACGGAAAGCTCTAACAGTGTCTCATCGATGGATGTAATGTCGACAAGGCTGATGATCTGGGAGACCTTTGCGATCTCTGAGAATGTGCTCTCGATGTAGCCCCATAAATCTGGGTTGTGCTCCTTGGAGTGTGTGTTGTGGAGCTTGAGGACACCTTCATTGCAGATGATCTTCCTTGTGAAGTAAACGTTTGTGTAGTCACCCTTGTTTGCGAGTGGGTCGTCGTATCCTGGGACGAATCCATCGTAAGCAATGTGAATGACTTTGCCGTCAACTTCCTTTTCAGCGAATAATCTTCTAGCTGTAACATTTTGGTGATTTCTGAGGAATGAAGCTTCATTGAAGCAAATCTCTTCGCAGATTTCTCTGAATCTGGCCTGTAATGGCTCGTTGATCCTAGAGAGAGCAATCATAAGCTCGGAATTCGACTGGAAATCAGCAGCACCGAAAACGGAAA
This sequence comes from Trichomonas gallinae, assembly GCA_008369845.1. Taxonomy (NCBI): domain Eukaryota; phylum Parabasalia; order Trichomonadida; family Trichomonadidae; genus Trichomonas; species Trichomonas gallinae. Next base: position 6,457 of record MRSU01002035.1, on the reverse strand, counting down.
CGATGTATTCTACGTCAACCTTTGTGCCTTTGATAGCATTGTTCCTGATTGCTTCAATCTTAGCATCCAGAGAAGCATCTTCGAATTTGGTGATATTTTCCTTCAAAGCCTTTGGAAGCTTTTTGATGTCATACAAGGAGTACTCCTCGAGAACTTTGTCAATATTTATTGTAAATTCGTTTCTGAGATTCTGAGATTCTAATTTTGCAACAAGAAGTCCTTTCGTGGCATTGAGATCGTTAATCATTGATCTGTCGATGCTATGTGAGATTTCATAAATTGTTTGATCTAATTCGACAGCCTTTTGGAGCCATGGAGCAGATACATCGTTCAAAGTGAATTGAGGATGTGATAATACCCAATCTATGTCATTTGTAACCTTCTTAAGGTGTATATCGTTCATAAAGCCGATGTTGAATTCTTTTTCCAATTCTGGAATTAAATTGATAAGCTTAGCTAACTTTGGTGGTGGCTTAATAACCTCTGGAGCAAGCTCTGGTTCTTCTTCGACGACTTCTTCTTCCTTAGCTGGCTTAACTTCCTCCGTAATCTCAACATTTTCTGCTTTTGTTGATTTGCTAGCAACTTTGGCTTCATTATCATCCTTAGTTGCTGTATCTACTATTTTAGCATCCTTAACCTTTGTTGATATTTCTTTTGGTGATAATGCAGCAGTTGCTGGTTTAGCATCAGACTTAGCTGTCTTATCAGTTGCCTTATCGACCTTAGCAGTCTTTGCTAGCTTCGCTTTTTCAACTTTAGCAGGAGCTGGATTAGCTGGAGCATCCATGTGTTCCTCTGGCAATTGGATCTGATAATTAAGGATATCGTTGTCTTCCTTAGTAATGAATTGAACAACATTATATCCATTCTTTGCAATATCAGCAATCTTTTGTTTCAGAATTGATAACTCTTTGTATTCATCCAATTTGATTGCTTGAATCTTGATATCATTTAATGATAACTGCTTGTTATTAATTTGTATAACTGGATCAATCAAAATGCTTAACTTTGAAGATTCCATATCTTTCGACTTAAACTGAACATAAAACATACCTGGCTTGTTAAATTCAAGCTTGTTAGAGATTTCTTCAGTAGGATTGTATGTTGTCGCATTCGATCTAACTTTTTTATTTGGATAATCTGTTTCGAAAACGAGATCTTTTGTGTGTAACTTCGAGCCAAGTGGAATGATAAAATTAATGGTTGATCCTGACGCGTCCAAATGGATCAAACCATTTTCTACAATACCAGACTCTGGGAAATAAAAAGTCTTCATTATTTTGTGAAGCTATCGTGAGACCACTTTACAACACAAAAAAAATTTTTACAACCATTCAAATTATTATTTGAAAACTTTACAATTATTCAAAAATTTCTTATGATTTACGGGCGTAAAAGCATCTAAAAACCCTTCAAAAACTATCATTATATAATATATGATATTTTTAAATTTAAATTGATTTGAAATTTGAATGAAAAGTAATCGTATGTTAGATATTTTTTATTTCTGATTTGCATTACGTTTTTGTATTTATATATGGTTACTAATAAATCTAGAAATAGCATTAATACGTTAGGAATAATTAGATAACACGACGAAATTTCAAAGACCAATCATCGATTAATTTTTCTGACAAAATGAAGCGGTTATCAGAAATTGGTTATTAATAGGTAGTTCAGTATGTGAAATTATAATCGAAATAAATTTTATCAAATTAATTGAAAAATATTGAAATTCATATGGAATTCTATATAGAAAAACAAAAATTAATTAATCAAATTCTATTAAGGAGCGTTGTAAACGATACGTAGACTATTGAAAAAATCTGACAATTTTATTCTTGAGTTTTCACAAAATCCATAAGAGTTTTTCAAAGATCTTGTGACACAATAAACAGTAGTATTGTAATGAATCTGAATGCTTTCGTTTTATGAAATTCTGTTGGGAATTCAAGAGTTTGATAATTTTTTGAGATTTTTTCGGATCTTATGAAGATTTTTAGCATATCTTAAGGGTTCATCTGGTTGTAAAATGTAAACATCTAAAAATCATGATGTTTTTGAATCTATTTGGGTTCGAACAAGTATTTTATAGGCATTTTTATTGCAGAAAACAACTGCAACATGGTTATAATGTTGACTGCTTAGTTCTATTGATTCAATCATGAGTTCATGATCCGAAGTATCGACAACAAGGTATCCTGGTACTGTTTGTTCGCAGAGCTCTTCTAAAAAAGGTGGCCTACCATCAGGTGGTTCTAATTGCTCTGGAAAAATACCTTTCCATAAACAAAATATAATATAATATAATATTTAATTGTACAATTCTAGTCAAATTGTTGATTTCCTACATCGCCATCTGTAAGAATAGAGATAACTGTAGAGAACAAGTCAATTATATGAATTGATTTGCGTCTGTTACCGTTATATAATTTACTTACAACTTGGTTCGAGTGAAAGTTTCTGTTGATTAGTCTAATTAACTCATTTCTTCCGGAGGTTTTCGAAATCATGCTATAAATCTGCACATTTTGATAACAAATTTCGCAAGAATTCACGAAAAGTGAGTGAATGAATAATACATGCAAGATTTGTAAGATTGTTCGTTTTTTTGATGATGTAAAGAATACAATTCTATTATCAAAAATGTCGGAGATCAACATATTTGCAAGCAAAATATGACTGCATATGCGGAGAATATAGCTTCATTTCTTGCATACAGACGAGAAATGTAGGATTTGTAATCGTATATGCTGTCGCTGATTATTGCTTGAAGAAACTCTGAGAGAAACTTGCTATTTAGCGTTGGCAATATACTAGAAAGGCGTTTTGATTGTGGAAATCTTTCATAGCTTGAATAAAAACATACACTATATACAAAAGATTCCCATTATTTTTATGTCACTTTTAAATTTTTATTTTTTTCATGCTATATATGTTCTAGACATATTTTAAATCCAACTCTTCGTTTTATTTTCCCTCGATTGACAGGGAAAATTTGAAGACTATCAAGATTTTTATAAAATCTCATGATAAAATGGAAATTTGCCACATGTGGTTCCTTTTTTCTTCCAAAATTCATGTTTCTTCCATATTGCAGGAGGGGCCGAATGTGTCACAATGCTCAAAGTTTTAAAGAGAAAAGTGTCACAAATCTTATTGCAGTCGTATTATCCGCTTGAGGATGCTTGTTTTTAGCCAATCTATGCAAGATTTTCACAATTAAAATGCCCTTCTAGTGTATTTCCAACGCTAAATAGCAAATTTCCCTCAGCGTTTGTTCAAGTAATAATCAGCGACCACATATATGATTGCAAATCCTACATTTTTCGCATATATGAGAGATAAAACCATATTCTCCGCATATACAGTCATATTTTGCTTGCAAATATGCTGATCTACATCATTTATTTTCAAATGATTTGATCTAGTCCGGAAATACACTCTACTAGGGAGATGTCTACATATTCTTCACAAACAAAAGAAAAAAAAATCATCGATTTTTTATTTTAAATCCCTTACTTGATTTAGCTAAGAAAATGATGGATCCTTAGCTATATAGCAGCAATCTGTCAAGCTCTCCATCAAATTTTAAATTTTTAGTAGACGTCGCGATTTCTACTACAAAACAGCAGAAATGCTCACATTTTGATGCAGATACCCCAGATGCAGTCTCTTTTGGTGATCTTGCGACTAGATTATAGTATTTCTGACACTCTTCTGCATTTTCAAATTTTATTTCAGCAGTATGATGGATTATGAAGCCACAATGACGACTCTCATATACATTTACGACCTATTTTGTCGATAAGTTCCTCGAACCTAGCACTTTGTTATAAATGTGGTGATCGACAAAGGCCCGTTTTTTTTTTTTTTCATCCCTCCAATACATGAACCATAAACATGATATGGATGAATGAGTCAAAAAGTGATATTAAAAGAAGTTGATTTTCAAAATTATTTTTATAATTTTTTCGAAAATTAAGAAAAAATGGTTGTTAATTTAGAGAAATGCTGCAATAAACGTTTAAAAATTATATTTATTCCTTCTTAGCTTCCTTTTCCTTGAGGATGGCAGCGTTTGTTGTTCTACCTTCCTCGAAAGCCTTCTTGAAGAGGGTAGCAACATCAGAATTCTTAAACTTAACAGAGAGAACATCATGGGATGGCTGATCATTGCCATCAGCGTAATCTATAGCACTCCACATAAGAGCACGGTCAGAACCATTGTTAGCCTTGAGCTCCATATGTGGGAGAATGAAGTGGTTAGCGCAGACCTTGAATGTCTGGTTGCGGCGCATAAGGACACGGCACATCTTTGTTTCCTTGTTCTTAAGAATCTTCATGAAACCAACACCACGTTCCTTCCACTCGTTGTTTGTCTTGTCGAAGCGGTAGAGCATGGCTCTGTCGTTGAAGAGAGCATCTTCATCCGAATCTGGATCTGCCTGATCAGCAGCTGATGATGGAGCTTCTGTATGAGAGTCATCGACAGCCTCTTCCTTATTTGCTGAAACAGAGGTCTTATCTGCGACTGGCTTTGGTGTGATTTTTCCGAATGAGTGTCCGCCGAACTTGGAGCCAAGGGAGAACTTGGAGGCAGGCTTAGCATCCTTGCCCTCTTCAGCCTTTGTCTCCTCAGCCTTTGGTTCCTCTGTCTTTGGGGTTTCTTCCTTTGGTGCTGACATAAGAAAAAATGACCAAAGCCAAAACCGCCAAAAATATTTCAAATTTTAATTTTGTTCAATATATAGACTATTTGTACCATTAAAAGCCTAAATTCATCAAAAAATCGCGATTTTCTTTTTCGGTCTTTGTCACGTTTTTTTGTAAACGACGTGAAAACAATTATCTATTTTATTATATTTTTGTAATATAGATCATTTAAAAATAATGTTTATTGAATTAAAATGAAAAATATAGATTTATTTTGGCATTTTTACATATAAATGTTCATATTTTTGGCTTTAATTTAAATAAACATAATATGCTGATATTAAATATGAAATTTTAGTTGATTGTTCAAATTTTCTGACTTTTTGAGATGAAAAATTTCCCGTTTTTTTTTTGGTAAATTTTGAAAATATTGTTCTCTTGTTTTTAATATTATAGTTCAACTACATTCTTATAGATGTACAATTTTTGCTAAGTGAACATAGGTTAATTATGAAATTTTTTTTCATCAAATTTTTATATTTTGGTAATTTTCAAAAATTCTATCATCGATTGGTGTTTGATGAGCTAAGGTTGATGAAATAGATTTATGTTTTAATAGCTAAAATTATTTTTTATTTCCAACTGTTCGTATAAACTTTTATAGCGGCTAATGGCTCTGGATATGCTATCTGTTCTTTAGAATTCGTTTTCTTTGTTGTTTCACATGCTTATGCTGGATGATTAATGATTTTGGTATTTGCATTGTTGAGTAATTCAGAAACGACGATTTTGAATATAATATGGAGTAGTAGTGCTTGCTTTGTAACAATTATTGACGAAAAAAGTACTTGCATGAAATCTATATTTTTGTTCATTGAACTTCATTGGCGAGATCAAGAGCCTAACACCAACATCTGGCGTGCAAGTAGAATCGATTTTGCTGTCTGTTGCTCCTTTTTTCCATAACAACAGTGACTGGCCTAATTTTTGTTGCGGGACTACGCATGAAAAAGATTTTGTGTCTATAGTCTGCGTAAACTATTGACTTGTAGTTGCTAAATAAGTCAAGAAATACTAATATAACATCGAATTGGGGGATTGACAGAAAGAAATCAACAAGACAGTTGTAGACTTGATGTAGTTGATTGTATCAATGAATTTATTGTAGTTCTTCGATGGAATGATGATTAATATTTCTGATCCGATAATAACCGAGAGAAGTCATGAATTGCGATATAATATAGAAAATCTTGTAGTCTTTTTCTGTTTTGTGTGCTAAAACATCAGTATCTTATGTTGTTAAAGTCACATTAAAATCGAATTGTGTTAAACCGATGTTTACAAGTGTATAAAGCTTTGTTGTTATTCTAATTACGACAAATCGAAGTCGAACGTTCCAAAAATTTCTTTTGTGAAAGAATTACGAAATTCTTTTTGATTTGTCAATATCATTTTTATGACTTATTGATGAATATTAAAAGGGGGAAAACTCCCTCCACCTTTTCAGATCGCCTCGAAACCATGCCTGTTGGATACATATGGCATAGGGGAATATGGTCTCTAACAGTGACTTTCCTCGCCGTACGTCTGTTTTGGAGATAATTTGAATTAATTATTTTTTTCATCAGAATTCATATGAGTATTTACGGTTAGTGGTGCATTGATGCAAATACTAAGAATATCGTATCATATTTGCATCATTCTGAATTGTTTAAGAACAATATATTGCAGAAAATCGTGTACATTATTTGTATTAACTTGTAAAAAAGTTGTTATCGATAACTTACATTTTTTACTT
>MRSU01002032.1:0-19839 GCA_008369845.1 Trichomonas gallinae | reverse complement strand
TAAACTTCGATGAATTTAGATTTCGAGCGAGATCAACAGAAATTGATGCCACTTGTCTGCAGCAGAGTGTCATGATGTAACATGTTAAATTTACTATGGGATCTTTGGAATGTTTTATATGTTATATTTTTTTGAATTCAACGCATATTATAAAGCAATCGAATGAAAGGTGAAAAATAACAAGTATTTTTGTAGTTTGAATTTTGAATGTCTCATTTTGAGAAGATAATTATTAACGTATATTTTCGAGAACGCTTTCATTTGATCTATATTACTCATATAATAAATTAGATCTCCGGAATTTATATGAGAAGTATTCAAAATTTTCAATTTGAAGCAAAGAAATGCGCAAAATTTTACTACATGAAACGGATATAATCGGAAAGAACCCATAGTAATCCTTATCTACAGTAGATGGTTTAAGAATGACATTTCAGATTTGATAAATTGATAAGGAAAGAAAAATGTGTTTTTCAAAATTTGAATGTTGTAAAAAAGTATGAATGTATATATTGCAATACTATTTTTATGAATATATTTTGAGTCAACAATCAGTTCTACTTAAAATTTGTGGCATTGTAATATTTGATCGAATAAATTAAGACATATTAACAATTTTTAAGGTAAAATGCGTATAAATAGATCCATATGCGCCATCTAAGGTGGTTAATGATTATTAAATCGATTAATTATTAACAATAGATATAGTTTTTTAACATTAATTAACGAAATAGCAGGAACCTCTTCAAGGGATCTATTAGGTATTCAAATATATGCATGTTTACTGAAATACAAAATATAAAATTAACTGTATTAATTTAATTATTAAATAAATCCACATAAACATCTATAAATTCAAAAATTAACATGGAAGACCTTTTTATAATCGTGTATATATACTATTTATCATCCTCAAATCGATCTGATCTCAATAATTATTTTTCACTGGATTGATTGATTTCGCAAAGTTCAATTTAGTGGGACGAACTATATCTACTAGTTGAGATAAGAAAGATTTAGACATTATTATAGCTTAATAATTTTATTTTCGTCAAATTCGACTTGTTCATGTGCAAAGGACGAAATTTTCTGCGCACATCATACATACGGAGTCTAATCATCATAACAAAACAATATAACAAAATCGGTCTGTAAAATATGCAAATAACATTTTCAATTTTTCGTTACAATTCAAAAAAATTGAATGCATTCAAAAAAGTGTTTTAACTTTGAATCTGTTTCAGAAATATAAATGCCGCAGCATCAGCTCGGCTTTAGTAAAGCAAAACTAAAGAACTAAAATCAATTAATGATAAATTGAACGGAATTCCCGCTTTTCTGATAGAATAATCAATTTTTTTATGTGCTAATATAAATGCCACTATTTAGCAATCAAATAGCAATATTAATCAACAACTATATTTTTAAAAAAGTTTATACAAATTGAAAACAGAATAATTTTAAATTACAAGATGCAGTATGCCGCAGACATAATCAGTACCAGGAAACCTAGAAGGTATAACTTCACCACGAAGAAATCGCTCAGGGACCATAAGAAGATCAGCCTGCGTGTCATGAAGACTGGAGTGAAAATGGATTTAGTATCAGAATGCCTGGATAGAGCCAATGGATCGAAGGTCACATACTCTAATCTATTGAATTTTGCAGACAAGCTGTCGAAAAAACTGTGGATCAAACTAGACAGATTAGCAAAAAGAAATAAAGATGCACTGTTATGCTGGTATGCAGAGAATTGGGAATTTATACGACCTCATGTAGCTGATATTAAGAATTTAGAAGATGAAACTAAAAATCAGATAATAGCATCTCCAGTTAATTATGATAATCCTAAATCATGCCCACAAGACTTAGTAGACCCATCGAACCTCTTAACACTCCTCAATTATCACTAATTCAATAATATATTTTCCGAGCATATCATATTGAGCTAATTTATGCTCAAAACTATTGTTGATGTTGTATTGTTGTTCTATTTGTACTTAAATCTTGTACTGTCTCAAAATGATATATTTGTCAGTTTTCACCAAACCAATAATCGGAAAATTCTATTGTTTCTGTTGACAGTATTAAACGGTTCTAATTAAATTTCCTCTGAATATTGTTTCAATGCTGATAAATTTCAATTAAACCGCAAAATAAATTTGACAGTTTTCATTTTTGAAAAAAATTATTGCAATTTCATTTAAATTATAATACAATATCCTATTGGATTATTACAATCAATGACTAAAAATTACCAAAATCATTTGATTTTTCATATCGATTAAAAATATTAATCGAGTTCTAATTTAAAATTGTATGAATATGAAATGATAACTATCCATCATTTTGATGTACAGTTGTATTTCCTGCAATTCGGTTAATATTTATAATTTTGAAAATAAATATTTGTTAACCAAACGAATTATATGATTGGTAACTATGCTTCTAATATGTATTAAATGACTAATGAAACCTAATATTCTAGTTTGTTCAATATTCAAATGGAAAACTTCTAAGATCTTTTCAGGGAAAATGAATTTTAGAACATTGAAATAAAAAACCGCTGGCTCTATGCTCATCGCACCAATTAATCAGCCTGTGAGAAGTCAAGTAACAATTGCATAACAGGCACGTTTTTTGAAAGCAGAATGTACCACAGGCTTATTTTGGAAAATTCCTATATTAGAATATGCAGATGGGTGAATAGACATTGAATATTAAGTTTAGGATGCGAAATTATGATCCTCAATTCATTCAATCAAAACAATCGAAAGAAAATTTTATTCACAATTTTGTGAATTTTCTTTTTTTGTGATACTGTTTCAAACCAATATTTTTCGGATTTTATTTCTTCTGCCTCCAAATAATCGTGTTTTATCGGCTCTGAAGTAAAATTTTAGTATTTTTGACATTCCGATAGAAAAGCAATATCATAGCATTATAACTCATGAGTCATAATTCATAGCCCATAACTTATGGATACCTAACAAATAAAATCATCGTTTCTTTATAGTTCATTCAAATGCAAAACATCTCATAAAAAATGAAGGTTTTCAATGCACAACTTAAACATTGGTTCCTATAAGAGATAAATATATGTATTATATCTATATTTTAACGAGGATCATTGAATTTATGATTCAAATCCTTCTTTTTGATGTTTTGTCACTTTTGGAACTAATTTGTCACTTTTTACCCTAAATTGTTTGATGCCACTGTCTATCATTGTTTTTAACATCGATTTGTTGGGCAGCTAATGCGTATGCAATTTACTCCCCCAATGAAGACATTATTGAGTGATTTCGGTGATCATTTGGGATTTGATAATTTAAAATGAGCTGATCTTGAATTCTTTTTTGGTTTTGTTGTTGATCACTAACTAATTAAATTGTATACATAGTCATTTTTTATTTTTCTCGTTAAAATTCGAAAAAATATTTTTTGATAATTGTTCAAAAACGATTCAATCGACAGCACGAACATTCAACGTGAAGTAGCGTTCATGCCAAAAGTATCAATTAAATGTAAAATTAACAAATAATTGTCAAAATTAAACCATCAATCGTCACTTTTCGATTTTTATCTATTAAAAAAACTTAAGTGGTTATATATGTCATACATTAATATTTTCCAGTCATTTTCGAACTAATAACAAAAATTTCATTCAAATATTAATTAATACGAAAAAGCTTTTAGTATGTATGATTAATAAAACAACAGTCCTTTAGAGTAAAATATTTTAATGTAAACTTCAGAAAATTAAATCCAAAATAACCAAAGAAAAATAAATTGAATGCATTAACTGGATTTTTATTTTTGTAATTCTACATCGCATTGGTCAAATAAAGTTGCTATTGATCGTAACAGCATTTTATCGTTCGTTAGGATTTTCTTTGCAATAGACTCAGAACATGCTCTAGAAGCTGTTGTGCAAATTATTGAAATTTATGCATTTTTTCTGTTTCTAAGAAAAATATTCAAATTTTTAGAATGGAGTTTGCTAACGACATTATCAATACTAGAAGACTGCGAAAGTACAAGAACAGAAGCGAGAAGTGCATGCGCGACCATGAACAGATATTCCAGCGCATAAGGCTGAACGGGATCAAGATGGATTTTGTTTCAGCATACATTGATCGTGAGATAGGCTACCGAGTGACTTATCTCAGCCTGCTATCGTTTGCGATGTGGCTAACGAAGCGATTAGACATTAAAATTGATCGACTAGCGAAGAGGAACAGAAATGCATTATTATGCTGGTACGCTGAGAATTGGGACACTTTACAGCCGCACATTAATGAACTCAAGACTTACATCACTAAAGTGAGTATCTCTAATGATGCTGACATGTCTTCGCCCTCTAATGATAATACTAAATTACAGATTGAAGAAGAGAGCGTGGATCCTTCTAACATATTCTCGCTCTTGAATAATCATTAGATGTCGGGTAGCGCAACTGTGACGAATAATAAGACGATATATTGACCAAAAAAGATTTTAGATTATTGACGATAATTAATGATTTCAGCAAGTGAATGTAGAAAGAGTGTTTATTAACATTCATTTCCATGTTATTATTTAATGATCGTATTATATCATGTTTATAAATAAGATTTTCCATTGTTTAATTAAAATGTTAATTTAAAACTTAAAAATATATATGAATCGCTAATAAACAATAAGAAAATCATATTGTGAATGGTGGATATGACAAAAGTTTGTAAAAACAATTTCCAATAAATTTTTGAATTTCTAAATTATTAAAAATTAAAAAACGATTGGTTTTCATATAATTCATATATATCTCGTGATGGTTCACGAATTAACTTAAATTTCGAAAATGAGTAGCATTTTTGATTATGGAAATAATTAAAAATGATGCTTTGAAACTTTGGATAGGAATCGATGTTGGTCTAGTAATATGGATGCTGGTATTAATGATTGAATATCTAATGAATACTTGTGATAATGAATATTAAATTGTGCTTGAAACTTGAGAATTTAGTGTTGTTTATTGAACACTGCACATGTTGTTGATGCATAATTAAAAAGGGTTGATGACTTAGCGATTTTTTAATTAGGAATGTTGTTATTTTTTTTAATATTTAAACAATATAAAAAACTTTTCAATATTGTATTCAATAATGATAAAATAGTATCTTATTTAGGAGCAAACTCAATAGAACAATCAATAAAAATCACGGTATTATAACTTTTCAAAAATATTTTTCTAATTGACTAGTATTCAAAACATTACCACTTTGTAATTGCATTAAAATAAAGTCTTCAAACATTTTATGATGATTTTCAATTTTGTTAGAATTCGTTGATTTTAGAAAAATATACTTCAAACATTATGCTCAGCAATATATCCAATACATTCAAAAATTCAATCTATTCTTTCAAAAATATTTGAGACAAAAATAATTTTACTATCGAATAAAATCTGCAAAGTAATAAATAAAGAGATGAATTTTAAGAAAAAATCAAAATACTTTTCCGCAGAATTCAAAATCATTTGAATTTATTCCTATGCATATTGTCCCTATTAAGCGTTATATAAAATCTTAGCACGTTATTGTTTTTGATTCAATCTCAGTAAAATCTCCAAAGATTTTGGGAATTTTTTTTTGTTGCTTTACATAATTTTCGTTTATTTTATTCCATTTTATTCCATCAATTCTATACATATATCCCTAGTATTTGCATTCAAAATAATCATTCTTTGTTGCCTTGTATTCAAAGACAAAATCTTTTAAAAGTTCTCCGTCAATTTCAATCTTTTCTGAAATCAAGTTTCAGTGCAACGATAGGTTGATAGATACACAATTATAATCATACTAAATTGTTGCTGTTTAAAAACAACATCATGATTTTTATCAACGAAAACAAATTTGAATCGCGTGAACATCGATCGTTTACTGAAAACATTCTCTCAAACTTTTGTTTGGTTTATGTTTAAGCCTCATTACCCCTATATCTACAAAAATAACTTGATTTCATGCATATTTTCATTAAATAATTCAAAATTTTAAATTCTATACTTAAATCATCTTTATAGTTTAAATATAAGATCACATACAAATATTAATATATTTGCAACTGTTTATACTGCAAAATAAACTAACTGTAACATGATTTTGCGAAAAATATTTTGAAAATATCATAATATGAGCATTTCATATCATGAATTCTCATTGTCTGAAAGAGTATGTTCATATTATAATGATATTTCTACGCCATACCAGTTGTTGTGAGAAATCATAAATTTGATATCTTATCCATGTGTTTGAAGCTTGAATTATACTTAGATAAGCGATCTAATGATAATTCTGCAGTAGATTATAAAATTTCCCAAGGTCAGTATTGTAATCTGATTTTCATGCGGAGGATTGTATTTTGGATCGATATTTTCCTAGGTGATTATTAGATATCCTATACCTTTATTATACTATTAGTGAAATCATTATTACATTTCATGTTGCTGATTTTGCAATTTAAAGCATTTCCAAAATTAGGAAATAGAAAGATTTAAACGATGTATTGTCTAATTCTATCAATAAGTATTATGAATATACTAGAATAAACTATTCTATATTCGTAAATTGTGAAAGAATACCTCGATTAAATAAACTATCAACCTGAAAGTATTTTCGGTCTACAATTATGCCAAAATATCGTGAAATAGAGATGATGTTATATTTCAGATATGTTTTCCTAAATTACAAATTATTTCACAGTAGTCTACCGAGAATTGAGCTGTTTTAATGCTATATATTATAGTACAGATTGTTCTCTATTTACTACAATACTCAGTTTATAAGAGTTATATGTTGTAATGTAAATGATTAAATAACTTTATATTTCTAAGAGAATATATGGGAAAATTATTAATAATTATTTTGAGTAATTCTTATATGGATATTTTCCACAGCTTATTTAACGATTGATTGCATTTTTCTAAAATTTGATAAAATTAAATATTTCAAAAATGAGCTCATAAACTCATCGTAACATGCTTGTTAACTGCATAAGCAGCATAGCATTCATACAAATGGATAGTGATTCCCTCTTTAAATTTTTATGGCATACTCTACGCTAAAACACTATAGATTACATAAACAAACTAATATATATAATAAAATGCTTCAAAGATGAAGGGAATTGTGTGAAAGAAATTGATGCCAACGAAAACTTGCCAAAGATGCGAAAGAAACACCACAGATTCGAGATATAAACCCCAGAGATTTATACGATGACAATAAACTTGTTTATTGATTGAATGTTCTCTTGAAAAGTATTACTTCGTTAGTTCTCTCAGTTCACTTCACAACTATTTTTCGAAATAATGATTGTAAAGGTAAATGCAGTAGATAGTGTATAATTATTTCGAAGAAATAAATGAGTTATTTACGCTCCCGAAAAATCTGAGATAAAACTATAATTTTTGATGCAAATTAATTCCTATGTGGATTAGATAGTGATTATGCAAGTGAGAAAATTTGAGGGCGTTTTTTGGAAATTCATTTTTCATCGTTTTATGCTTAAAAACGTGCAAAACATATGATATTATAAATAGATATTGATTTCATATTCAAAAATATGACATAAAATATAATCAATACTGAAAAATTCGTTAAACACAATTTCGTTTTATCCAACCTCTTCATATCGTATTTCTTTTCATAACATCAGAATTTTGAATTTTTTCGTGATAAACAGATTGAATACTCAGGTTTTTATTGATTATTCTAAAAATATAGCATAAGTAATAATGGAAACAACAAAAAAATGCAAAATCTTTGCAATTCAATTTTTGTAATATATTCAAAATTTTGATGATTTCGGTTTTATTTGAAATAAAAATTAATTATTTTTTCTGCGTCTATTAAAAATATAAAGGAAAATCTTATGGGATATGATTTCTTATATGTTTATGCTTTAATTGGTGGAACCTTCTCGAAAAATATGCTATATTCAAAGAAATATAAAATTTCAATTAAAACATTCCTTTTTCAAAAATATACATCCATTTTAATGCATTACAACGAAATACTGCACAAATGATCCAATCCTAATTAATTTTTCCAATGATTTACCGAAAATTCAACAGTATTTATTTTATTACTCCTAAATTACGTATTTCAGTTTCATATTTTGTATTCAATCTATATTTAATTAATCCGATGCAAATTATCAATATTACTTGCAATTTTATTTTTTCAAATTATACTGAGCAATTTCGCATGAATGATCATTCATATATCATCAAATGATATAATTATATCAATTTACTCGATATTATTTATCTTTTTTTTTTTATATAATTTCGTATTGTTCTTATTATTTTTAAATGTCCTCCATTCTGAAACCTGGATATTCCCATGGGTGTATTGATTTTACAATGTTATTAATGTCAAATCGGCGAGGAAAATGATAAATTCTTTGATTGTACTAAAGATAGAAATAAAGTTTTAAATATCTAACATGATTAACAATAACACTCATAATCCACGCGGCTCAAGATAATTAATGCAATCAAGGAAATGTTGAGCTAATTCAACGAATTTTCTGAATGGTAGTTCAAGAGCTGGTTGATATCAAGAATATCAACTTTCTTAGCCTTGTCTATTGGCTGTTCCTCAGGCGGTAAAGGCGATGGCGGAGATGTTTGGTGAATTTTCTGCCATAGATCATCATTTAACCTAAATTCCATTAGAAATGGAAGCACAACGTCCCAATTTTCGGCATACCAGCATACAAGAGCGTTTCTATTCCTTTTTGCGAGCCGATCCAATTTTAGATGCATGGTATTAGCAATTCTAGTGGCATATTCCAAGAGTATTGCGCACTTTATGTGTCTCCCAAATAGTTTATCTATGTATGCTCCCACATAATCCACTTTGATTCCATTCTTATCAATTCTTTCGAGAACCCTAGAATGATCCCTGACGCTCTGCGCCGTAGTTCTTTTGTATTTGTGTATCATGCGTGTCTCTATAATGTCTCTAAACTCGTCATTCATGTCTATGGTATTCTGCTCAGAAAAATGAATTTTTTATTGAATAAACATAGAAATTCATAAAATTTAATGTAATTTTTTTCTTGCTGGACCTTCATCTCTCCATGTGATATGTTTAAAAAGTAACAAAATATTGTGAGAACATTCAAAATTTTAATATTCCAATATATATCCAAATGATGCAAATATCAATATCGGTAAAGATTTAATCAAATTTTCTGAGACCGTTCACAATTTTAAAACTGTCGTAAAATTAAAAGATTTTATAACAATATTTATTTGAATCATGGAATTATTCATCATTTTAAAATCTGTTTTTGCGACATAATTTTAATAAAAAGTGATTTCACTAAATTCGAAACCGGATAATACTGATGATAATTCGCTATTGAAGCGAAATATTTATTAACATAATTGCATTCAATTTTGTATACATGATCTTTAATCTATATCCAAGTCATTCTAATGTTTTGGTAATTTAATTTTGAATTATACAATTTTGATAGGGCTCCTTTTCTTGCCAAAAAAAAAATAATTCAAGCTTAATATGGTCTTTGAGTTATCCACGGACGCGTGTGTTTCCAATTCTGTTTGATGAATATTTTTTCTGTGAATGTTTTGAGATACCTTAACCTGTAAAATTGTTAATGGATTAGGTTCTTATTGAATTTTTATGTGTTCTTGGCTTCATCACATACACTATAGATGTTTTTCGGATTTGCAGAAGGCCGCGCATTTAATTTTTGATGGTGTATCGAAATTAATCAATTTGGACTTGAATTTACATAATATTAGAGAGATATTTGTAGATTACATCAATAAAACTTCATTAATTGAAAAATATTAGCAAAATTTGAATTGATCAACAAAATCACTTTTATACGCCGCAAATACATTCTATTAAAGCTATATATGTGAAAAACATAGATGATGGCTCCTAACAACGATAAATGAATCAGGAATTTTTCGTTAATTGTTTAATTTTTGGTTATTTTTGTTTGATAGACTAATTATACCAGTTAAACAAAGAGAAAACAAAAGAAATCCGAAAACCTTATTGCCACTTTTTTATTCCAAAAAAACGAATATTCCAAGATTTAGAGGAAATCATCAGCCACCAAAAGCGCAGCTTATGACTGTCATGCAGCGTCACTATAAATACCATAACCAGCCGCAACAGCAAATCAACGAAAATTCGCCAACTGAAGTAACAAAAGTAGCAATCCAAGTAATGGAAGAGAATCAGAGGCTGAGAAAAGAAATGGAAGACCTTAAAAATCAGAGAATTAAAGAAATCGAAAATATTTGTTCAGATGAAAAAGATGGAACATTTGATACTGATCCAAAATCACTATTGGAAAAGATGGCACAGGCATCAATGTACGCTGATGATTTTATAAAACTAAAAGAAACAGAAATACATGAAGAAGAACAAAATAATGAAGAAGACAATCACGATGACTTGTTTTCAGAAGAAGAGGAAGAAGATCTTAAAGCACAACTGAATAAGGCAAACGAAACAATCACTCAGTTACTTTCAATTATTACACAAAAAGATGAAATTATTAATCAGCTTCATAAAGAAATAGAAGAACTCAAGAAATCGAAGGAAGAAGTCAGTTTTGCACCACAGAAGCATGTCATTTTGGAAGAAGACAGTTTATCATCAGCTGCATCAGCAAGATCAAGGATTCCGCGCCCAACGCCAGGAAAATCTTCAACACCAAAGCGAGCAAAACCTGAACATAAATTTGCCTCAAAATCACCAAACAATAGAAGAACCAGAGATCCAAAATTTGACGAATAAACCTTGTTTGTATACTGTATTTTGACATCAGTCAACTAATTTCAATAATTTTGGCTTAATTTTTTTGATTTCAAAAATATCAAAATTCAGCTAATTTATTTCATTTTCCAAAATGTCCATGACTTAATTAATAAATCGATGAAATCAAATTTGTCAAATAAAATTAATCCTAAAATAAATTTTAGAAATAAGATATAATAAACAAAACAAATAACTCTATATAAATATATATATTAAGCTCACAACTTCTCCGATAAGAAAGTCTCGAATTGAGCTAAAACAGCATTCATCGTAACTTGTGCGTACTGGAATTCAGGAGAAAGCCTTCCAGCCGGCGCAAAGTCAACAATGAACTTCACTAAGCTTTCAAGATTAGGTAAATCTGCAGTCAACAAAGATCCGAAGAAAAGCGTAAAAATCGTCTCGAAAGGCAAAGCCTGGCGTCCTTCTCCAGGCTTCTTCCTGGCCGCAATTCCAGAATGCATGTCTTTCAATCCAAGATGAATTTCATATAAAACATCCAATGGATTGGTCTGGAAAAACGCTGCCGTGATATGGCCGCCGGCTGATTTGTACCTTGGGTCCCTCATAAACACGTCACGAGCAGGTTCTGACGGTGAAAATGAAGGAAGATATTCTTTCGGTGGAGTTATGTCTGAAATAAGTATTTTCGACACGATACTCGATGCCCTGGACTCAACAGGCGGGAAGAAATAGTTATAATTTGTGGCAATGCATGCATCAAATATTGCTCTGAAGTATAAAATGACCAATATTGAGCCGAGTATTGGATCTTTCTGTGGAAACTCTTCTTTGAGATAGCCAAAAACTTCCATAGCTTTGTTTGTAAAAGATCTTCTTGGAATTGTGTGAAAATTTTCAAGGAACTCTGTAATTCGCCACTCGACTGGGTTTGTAGGCGA
Organism: Trichomonas gallinae; assembly: GCA_008369845.1. Lineage (NCBI taxonomy): Eukaryota > Parabasalia > Trichomonadida > Trichomonadidae > Trichomonas > Trichomonas gallinae. The sequence continues at coordinate 8,084 of MRSU01002032.1, read as the reverse complement.
GAAAAGCCATCTGTTGAATCTATCCTGCTGTGAGTTTAGCTCCATGAAATGAACAGAATGATTAAATTTAGGGATGCACAAGCCGAAAATATATAATAGTGTATCGTTCGGATCCTGTGCATCGACATCGTTTTGGAATAGCATGCATAAGTCTGAAATTTTCTGTTCTGTTCTTGATTGGATTAAATCCACAATTTTTGGCGGGCAGAGAATATCTTTAAAAAGCTGCTCTGTCATTATCGTTATCTTGACCATATTCGGAATTGACTGTGATTGGGCGAGGAAATCGATTATAGATGTGATTTTATATACTGCCTCATTAAAATTCCTTTCTCTGACATCAAATTCTAGCTGCTGAAGATACATAATTTCTCTGGTGAGCATCTGTATGTTTTTCGATGAGTTTGGAGGCGGTGGTGGAAAATCAGTAGATTTTTTTGGTTTTTGACGTAACAAATTCAAATTTAAGAAGTTTGTTATTGCCGATAACAGTAATAATTGCGATGATTCTTTCTCTTTAACAAAAATATCGTAAGCCACTGGATCTTTCGGCACTATCAGCGAATCTATTTGCAGATATTTCACGATATCGGTGTTATCTGTTAGCCATTCGTAAAATGTCTCTGTGAAATGTGACGAGTCCCGTGATTCTATATATGGATCGTCGGATGTTTGGATTTTCGTTTTTTCAAGAATATAAACTTTACGAAGCTATCGTCGATGTCACTTTTTAATGAATTTTTCGAAAAGTGTCACCTTTTTATCAATTTTTTCGAAAGCCGCAGATTTTCATTGAAAATTTTCAGTCCTCAAAATATTTTTAGTTTTTTTCCTGTTGTTTGGATTATATATGATGTGATAAATCCATTGCTCGAGTCTTTTTCCCAAAATATTGAAACAGATGAGAAATTTTCAAAGCGATGAAAATTTTTAATATTTATTTCATCTTCGTTGTTGATTCGTGAACGTTAGCGAATTTCCCATGAGAATATTAATAACGAACAGAAATTATTTGTAAAGTTTATTGAATTATTTCTCTATGAAATTTACACTTTTCATTTTTATTTCATCCATTTTTGTTATATACTATAATAAACGCAAACCACAAATCAAATCACAAAAAATTAGAAAAATTTTCTTGGCACTTTTCGGTAAATTTTTTTCAATTTTCTGTCTATATATGCTATAACCTATAATGAGCTCAAATTATACAAAAAATTGAAAAATTTTATTGTAGCACTTTTTTGAGATGAATCCATATAGCTAATGCTATGCCTTCAATACAATGGATCGAATCAGCGTGAAGAAACAAGCCAATTGAGAGGTTTTTATGGTCTTTCACTGTAGATGATAAAATCAACTCTCATATATAAAATAGCAGTATATGTGCATTTTTTCGTGTATTTCTATGACAAATAATGCTCTATCTTTATTTTGGTGTTAAATTTTCGTAAATTGCAATAATCGAATCGATTCCGATGGAATCAAACACTTCATAAAGATAAAAAATTGGTGCATAATGTTAATGGTTATAGCGCCTGTTATAGAATCAAAAATAAAAATTTTAAGCATTTTATCCATTCCCCTCAATGCTATTCGCTGCTATATCCAAAGAGTTTGATATAACTGAAACTATTTGAGACCCTTCTTATATTAAATCTCAACCATAAAATAAATTTAAACAAGTCGCTGTAAAAGTAACAAGCCTTCACCTAGTAGCTCCTATGGACACTTAGTTCACACGCAATGAAGACGAAATTCATTTTTATTAAAACTCATGTAAAATTAGACATGTAAAATTGAAAAATGTCATGTAAATATTTGAAAAAAATTGACATATGTCAAAAATCATTTGTTTCCATGAATTTTTCCAAAACATAAATTATGTTGATTACTTCTCATATATTATTGCTTGCTACATCCAAGTATTTCTTTGATATAAAGTGAAAGCAACTATATGAATATATTTCAAATGGAAAGATGGAATTGATTGTTATAGCAGAACCATAAAGAAAAATGATAGGTAAAAAAAGAATTAATTTCGCAAAGGGTGAAATAATGATTTAGACCATAATGACTTCTGGTGCCTTCTTGTCATCGTTGTTTGCTCTCCTCTTCTTGATGAAGAAAACTGCGAGGCCAGCAGCAACACCGAGAACCACAAGAACGAAGAAGACTGAGAGTCCGATAGCGAGAGCTCTCTTCCTTCTCTTAGCTGCCTCAAGTGCTGCCAATTCCTCGTCGGGGTCGTGATGCTTGTGTGGATCCTCGAATTCGACTTTGTCGAGAGAGACCATGAGAGCGATTCTTGGGTTAGCGTTTTCATCGCCAGAGTAAGCTTGTGGATCCTGGTCTTCGTCACAGATTGTTGTGAATGTTGCTGACTTGACACCTGGTGTGACACTGTGGTATGTGACCTTCTTGGCCCAAGCCTTGCATGTGTTCATGTCGAAATGGGAGAAGACGATTGTCTGTGGTGTGTCCTTCCACTCGTTGACCATGAGATCAGCGTTCTCTTCTTCTGTGGCGTCGTAGACAAGCTTGATCTCATCTGGGATGTTGGTGATCTTCTCAGCGTTGAGTGTTGGGAATCCACCTTCCTTGAACTTGTAGTGGAGCTCAAGGACCTGCTTGTCGTCGGCTTCTAACGCTCTCCTGAACTTCATTGGGAGATCCTTGTTGAATGAGATCTCGGTAATGTTGATTTGTGAGCCTGGAAGAAGTTTGACGGAGCCCTTGACATTGGCCTTCTTCATCTGTGGCTTGCAGTCAGCTTCAACGTTGAAGTCGACGATGTTGATTTCCTTCTCTTGATCGTTTGGATCAAGGACAGAGATTTTTCCATCGATCTGGCCGCCTGCGTTGATGACTGTCAAGTTCTTGATGTTGACGTCGACATTCGCGGAGCCGTGGATCTTGATTCTCTTGCCATTTCCATAGATCTCTGTTGTGCCGTCAAGGTCGATAGACGTGACGCCTGTTGCTGGGTCAATGTCAACGTTGCCCTTGCCGCTGATGGAAATGTTGATGCCATCTGGGAGATTATTCAACTTGATGTTGCCATTTGCCTTGATGTTGACACCTTTGCCCCAGTCGTAGTGAACTCCACCGGAGTAGTTGAAGTTGATGTTGCCGATGCTGGCTGTCTGCATGATGTTCAAGCCGATGCCCTTTGTGCCTGATCCACCGAAAGAAAGAGTTAAGCCTGTTGCTGGGATCTGGATTTCTGCGTTGAACTCTGACTTGATCAATTCCGTCTTGATGTTTTCAAGAACCTGCTGACCCTTGAGTGCGAACTCGTCGTCTGTGACTTGGACTGCTTCGACAATATCGTTGATGGCGAGATTGAGTGTGCCGAATGTTGCGCCGAGGAACTGGTCGAAGGACATCTTATCCATGTTGACGATGTTATTCTGGAAGTTGAGCGCTGTCCTGTCTAAAGCACGTGCAAGAGATGTGTCCTTGAAGTTAAGGATAGGAGCGAAGAGAGAAAGAGCACTGGCGGACTTGCCATCAGTGTTAAGACTGACTCCATCGAATGTTGCGGAGCCTCCGAAAATATCGCCGAATTTGCCTGAGAGGGAAACGCTGATATTCGGGCGCACACCATTTTTGCCGGATAATGTCAAGTCTTTGCCGGCGAACGGGATGAGATCTAAAACTGATGAAGCATCCACTTGGCCGAGACCGACGAGGACCTTCTTTGTAAGACTGTGAACGTGGTTAATGATGTCGCCGGCTTTGTCTGGTGTGATTTTAATGGAATCCTCTGGACATTCAGATGAAGACTTGGCGAGGCAGTATTTTTCGCCGAGGAAATCTGGGAGTCTTGGAAGGGAAACGTTAATGCATTGCTGCTTCTGTGCATTCTTGAAGCATTTGAATTCAACTTTTGGCATCTTCAGCAAAGCATTCTGTGGAAGCATATTGATGTCGAATTTATTGCATTCGAACTCTTCAGCTGAGCAGAAGACTGTGATTGGGTTTGAGATCAATTTCTTAACATTTTGGAAATTGGAGAATTCGTTAATATCAGTGTTAAGATTGAACTTAGCGCTTCCAATCATTGGGAGTTTGAACTTGTCTGTGACATCGATCCTTCCAACCTTGACATTTCCATTTTCTGTGCTGATGACAGAAGAAAGAAGGCCGCCTGTAGCCATGTTTAGGATTTTGAGGACTTTTCCGTCAATGTTGGCTGTGATTGTCTTGAAGAACTGCTGGAACGCGCCGAGAATGCCTTCGAAGAATTTTTCATCCATTGAGATGCCGAGATTATCAGGGATAGCAAGCTTATTCTCGCCGAAAGCTGTGAGCTTGCCGATGGCAAATTCAACTGGGCTCTTTCCGAGTGATTTGATTAATTCAATTGTATCTTCGGCTGTTCCAAACTTAAGCTCGCCCTGGATGCCTGCGTAAATCTTATCCACAATGATCTTGAGTGGGGAGTTGGCAAGATTTGTGATGGATAATGGGATTTCACGACCAGCAATGTGAATTTCTGTCGGTTGCTTGTAGTTGAGCTGCATGAGGGTTCCTCCAGTCAACAGTGTGTCTAAATTGAAGCCCTGGACAATTCTCTTCCATGTTTGATCAATAAAATTAATTACACCGCCGTTTGCGTCGAAATAGATCTTGAACATCTTGTTGAGGTCGGGGCTTCCATATCTCTGAACATCGAGCTTGCCAGATGTCTGTGAAACGAAGAGATCAACTAATGCTGGAGTTGCGCTCTTAATGAAAAGCCAGTTGGAGTTATTGGCAGCGTGTACCATGACTTTGTTGTTGGCAACAGCAAGGACACGGTCTGAGTCAATGCCATAGAGATTTGCAACAGCTTTAAGTTTGCCTGATATAGCGTGTGTTGCAGTCCAGAACAAGTGAACACTGATGTTTGACTTGATGAAGTTCAAAGCCTCAGCAACGTTTAAGTCGCTTGTCTTAAGGATAAAATCACCTAATGAAACTGAGCCGTTAAGAACTGTTGTTAATGCAAAAACAGACTTCGTTGATGCAGTAAAGTTGATATCTTTGAGTTGCAAATACGTTGTCCATGCAGGAATTTTTGCAGTAATTGATTGTGTGCCGTCTTTACCTTGAATAATGACTGTACCGATCTTAGATTGGATATCTATTGGATATTTTGGTGAGTCAACGACTAAAATGTCTACTTTCCAGACAGCCCAATTAGAAAGGGTTTTAGTTTCATCAGAAGGGTACCAGTTGCGGTTACTGGGGCAGCTGGATTTTTGTTTAGCAAGGCAATAAGATACCTCGCCGACTTCTATGTAAAATACAGATAAGAGAAAAGCAAAAATCATTTTGTTTCATAACTTTACAAATAATCTAATAAAAATAATAAATGAATAGTAATTTCAAATATTATTTTTTATGGTTGTCAAATATGTTAAAAGTAACATGATGGTTAGAGTCTGAGGAAAATGCCTTTTTGGAACACAAAAAAGTTCCCAATAAAATATAATTGAGGATAAATTTTCTGTGCTGTATATTGAGTGGTACACAATTTTAGAGAAAAAATGTTAAATTACTTCATTAGTCTTATATTATATTTAACATGAATAGAAAGGTTTGTCATTTTTTACTGATTTGAAATGTGTAAAGTTCTGAAAAATATAGATCCATTTTATTTATTTTCATTATATATAATAATCAATTACAATAAAAATTGATTGAAAAAGAAAAAACAAAATTCATTATTTTAATTCAATTTTGAGAAATAAAATATGTGAAGACTAATGAGTTTAATACACTAATCAAGAAGTCACACATATTGGTCTCAAAATTGAAATATGAAAATGAATGCAAAATTATATCAGACTATTTGAGAGGATAGAGATTTGCTTCGCTTTGCTCATCTCAATCCTCTCAAAAGATTAAATGATTTGTAATTGTTTTTCATTCAAATTTTATTTTTCGATTTTTTCGTTCGAATAATAATATTTGAATGAAAAACAATTACATTATATTTTCACTTTTTTGAATTTTCAATAAAATTTTTACTAAGTATCATGAATATTAAAAAATGCTATACGTAATTACGTAATTCAGTATTCAAAATTTAAGAATAAAAAATTAAATAAATTACCCACTTTAAAAATGGAAGAAAATGGAATGATATAATAGTTTTATTCTCAGATTTTGCATATTCAATAATAAATTTACGTTTAATTTAACCGAAATCTCTAAAACTATTACTACCTCGCATACTATATCGAATGACTGTTGTCATTAACTTCAAATCTCTTGATGTTCGCTCCTATAATATTTTTCTCCATTTCAATTATCGTTCTTTTGACTTTGTTGATTTATGTGGTTATATGTGGACAGAATAGGTATCACAGAGATGGTAGAATTGGACGTATATATAGGTTTATTTCTCACCAAATCCCCGAATTCATTGAAACAACAATAAATAGGTATTTTCCTAACTGTAATATTGATGTTTCCCCTGATATAGCCAATACTGTATTCAAATATACAACAATGCTGTTTTATTCAGGAATATATAGTTTTTTTGCACTCACATTCTTGATTAAATCCTATAATTGCATAGACAAAGTTTTTTCTCATCCATTTCAAGCCTATGCTGCCGCTATAATAATATTACCATGGCCTTGGATAATTTTGATATCATTACATCATATGGATCCCGGAATTATCACAAAGGAAAATTTCAAAGAGTACATGGATTTTTATCCATTTGATGGTGTTTTATATAAAGAAAGATATTCAGAAAAAGAAGGATTTCCTATAATTGCTAGATCGCACTTTTGCACGTTCTGGAATGTGAGAGTAGCGAAATATGATCATTACTGTGCGTGGGTAGCAGCTCCAATTGGTGCAAAAAATCATAAATATTTTCTAGCATTTTTGGTAACGAATATCAACTCGGCAATATTATATATATACGTAACATATAAATTATTGAGCTACAAATTGTCTGTTCACAAAGTTATCATTGAGAATTTCAAATCAATTTATGATAACTTTTTTTGGGTATTATTTTGGGAGCCACTAATCTTTGCATCACTAGCTTCATTGATTGTGACGCTTATTGCATTGACTTTATTTGTTTTGCAAGAATCAATTGGAATATCGAGAAATATTACACTTGTTGAAGGCGAAAAGATATCAAAAGTTAAAATCGAATTGAATAAGCAAAACATTAAATATACTCATTCATATGACAAAGGTTTCTTTCAAAATTGGAAAGAATTTCTCAATCTTTGAATATCTATCAATAGATACATAATATTGACCCCAAATGAAATGATTTTAACTGTCTTGTTGGTGAAAAATGATCATTAGAATTTGAAACATAACATTAATCAATTAAAATGAAGCATTTATATTGATCAATGTCGCAGATATAAGTAGTTTAGAATTTTCTTCGTTGTATGATAAGAAAAAGCAATATTTTAGTTTCAAAATATTTTTTGCAAAATAAGCTAGTCTGTTAAACGCTTGTTTGAGTCATACAAGCAACAAGCTATTTATTACCTGAATGTTCTGTTTGATTTTCATTAAACTTATTAATGTCATGTTATCAATAATTCATGGATTGTTTCAAGATATGATACTCTGGATGAATAGATGAGTATGGATTGGTAAGTAAATTAAGATGAAATTAAGTATCTAACTTATATCTTTACTAAGAAAGTAATTTAAGCAACTGTTGGGATGCAAGCAGCAGAGGCTTCACCACACTGGTTGTTCTTGTCCTTGATCATACGGATGTAGCCCTTCTCACCCCAAGACTTGCCCCAGGAGTTACGGACGATCCAGTACTTCTTCGCACCTTCAACACCGTAACCAACACAGCCGACAGCATGGTCGAGGCCTTCTGGGGAGCAGGATGGTTCATCATAAACACCGGAAGAGTAAAGCTGGAATGAGTAGTGGGAAGCATCGATAGCGATAGCAGCTGGGCCGTATGTAGCAACCTTAGCCTCAAGATCGGATTCAGAGCCTTCAACAACTTCAATGTAGCCTGTGACAACTGGTTCAGCAGCCTTAGCAGCGTTGAACTTGCAGGAGCCGTCGCGAGCTGTGTATGGGTAATC
>MRSU01002031.1:0-48670 GCA_008369845.1 Trichomonas gallinae | reverse complement strand
GGAGGGAGAGGAACGGAGAAACGAGCCCTACACTGAAGAATTTTAAGTAAACCTAAATATCACACTTCATATACTACTTATTATAATATATATTATTACAATAACCATTTTTATTTAATAATTGAGATTGAAAGTTGATGCTATCCATCCCACTAGTGGAAATCATATTCAATTGAGCTTTCTAATGAGTTCGTTTCATTCGTATCTATGTAAAAGGTTTTTTTTATTCTTGTTTTGATAGCTGTCAAAAATCTTGTCAGATTGTCAAATTTTATGACACTTTACATGACAGAATCGCAACTTTTTCCCGATGACTGAACCCATCGAGTATGAGAAGTACAAAGTCATTATTCTTGGCGATGCTGGCGTCGGCAAGACTTCGCTAGCGCGCAGGCAGTCACTTGATGCCTTCGATTTCAAAATGAATCCAACCGTTGGCGCATCACATATTAAAACCAAACTAAAAGTCGAAGATCATAACGTCGAGTTAATGTTATGGGATACAGCTGGCCAGGAGCAGTTTGCTGCTTTGGTGCCAATGTATGCACGCGGTGCTAACGTCTGTATCATTACTGGTTCTATTGTAAATCCTGATTCTGTCGATCACATGAAAGTATGGAAAGAAAGATTATTCGCATCCGGCGAAAATCCACCAATTATTGCCGCTATTAATAAGATTGATTTGATAGAAGGTGCTCCTTTAACTATGGATGAAGCGAGAGCAAAGGCAGAATCAGTCTGCGATGATATATTCTTTGTTTCTGCAAGAACAGGAGATTCAGTAGATCAACTATTTCAAGCTGTTGCAGCTGCTGCACTTCAATCTAATAAAACACTAGATAGGACGCCTTCAGTTACAGATGCAGCCAAAAAAGAAAACAATAAGGGTTGCTGTTAATTTCTTTTTGTTTAATTTAAACTATCATTCTAAGTCATATGTTTATACATGAATCATATTTTTACATCTAATCTGAAAAATACTGTTTAATTTCATATTTTTCATTTTATATTTCATCAATTTTTAATGTATCACAAGTATATATATCCATATGATGATAGAAAATCGAATTTTCATTCTCAAAAGCAGAGAAATTGATTTTTTAAAACATTATCAAAGAGAATTGAAATTTTCATGTGTTACTACGAGTTTTATATAGAAATGTGTAGTATTGGAATGAAAATCAATGAGAAAATTAATGTTTTGAAAGGAAAAATTTTGATAAATTATAAAAACAAATAAATAAACAATTTTATTTCTGATATATAGATAAAACTAACTTTGATACAGCATCTTCCACGGAATCTGTTTCTCCGATCATCAAAATCTTACGAATGTTGATATCTGATTTCGAATATTTGTCTAGTTCATCTCTGACTGCGTTAACAGTAGTTCTAAGACTGTTATCGTCAAGCTCGCAATGAGCATCAAAGAATTTCCTGAATTGCTGAGCGACAAATCCAATAATTTTCCTTTTTTCTCTGTTAAAGTTTGCCCTTTCTTCGTCTATTCTAGACTGGTAGTGCATCTCTTGCGATAGTAGTGTTGCGCGGGTCTTCATGTCGTTTATCCTTATCTGCCTCTGGCACTCATCATTTGCAATGGCAACACGCGATTTTAAGTCGTCTATCATCAAACTCGACTCGACTAATTTTTGCGTCAAATCTTGGATCCTTTGTGTGGCTTCTTTTAGGGCTCCCGATGATTCTTCGTGGGCCTTGATGATTTCCTCGCTTTGCTGCTTGGACTCAGCGAGTCTCGCCTCGTAGGCTTTCTTCAGTTCGTTCTTTTCTATTTCTGAATTCTCGCGAATGATATTTTCCGAGTTTTCGCTCTCTTCTACTAGTTTATGCATAGCTTCTTCGTGCGCTTTTTTGATTATCGGAATCTCGTCGACTTTCGATTGCAATGCTGCTATTGTTCTCTCGAGATTCGAATTTTGCTCTTTAATTCTTGAAATTTCAGATTGTTTTTGATTGACTGCGTTATAGACTTCTTTTTCTTTGTTTTCGTATTTCTGTGTAATACTCTGTATGTCTTTTTGATGAACACGCTTGATTTTAGCGAGTTCGTCTTCATATTGTATTTTAGCTTCTTCTATTGACTTTTGGAGAGTTTGGATTGTCTTCTGGTTTCTGTTGATCTGGTTTTGGAGATTTTCTTTTTGTATTTTAAGATCATCAACGTTTTTAGTGAGATCTGAAATTAAATTATCTTTCTTTTGCAAATCGTTGTCTTTCGATTCTTCCATTGATTTGAATAGCTTCTTTGCTTTCGTGTTGTTTGATTTTTCTTTTTTAAGCTCTTCTTGAAGATTTTCGACTTTATTAATTAATTTCTCTATCATTTCTAGGCTTTCTGACACTGAACTTGTTTCAAGTTTCCTGTTAATAGCATTTATTTCTGTCTCAAAGCGTGATTTAACAACATTTGATTCGGTATTTTCATTTTGAAGTTTTGTGATTTGTCTTTCAAGTTCTTTGATTGTGTATGGATCATTGGCAACAGTTTCAGCCGAAATACCATCAAATCCGAAGAAAGAACCAATTTTTGAAGCGAATTTATCCGTTGAATCCTGTAATTTCGTTAAATGTTCGTTAACATCCTTTAATTTTTGTTCTGTCTGCGCTAAAGCCTTGTTATAATACTCTGTTATGGTTGAGAGAACTGATTTAAGCTTTGTTTGCGAACTAATTTCTTTCTTTGCGATTGGAGCAATCTTAGAACAAAGATCACGTGGTAAATCATCTGTAAACCATGCAGTGACAGGCAAGGAAACTTCAACAGGCGGTTTAGCCATTTCTTTTGATAATTTGCATTTCAAATCTTCCAATTGGCATCTTAAAAGCTTTAATTCTGTTGTCTGGGCGTCACACTGTTCCTCCATAGCTGATGATGCTTTATTCTGTTTTTGCACAATTTCAATTAATTTATCCCTTTGATCAGATAAATCTTTATGTTCTTTTCTCATTTCATCTCCGTTGTCTTCCAGGGCCTTTATTGACGCTAGTAAACGTTTCTTATCAGCATCGAGAACAGAAATGTCTGTTTGGGCTTGTTTTAGCTGAGTTTTTATTGATTCGAGTTTTGTTTCATTTGTGCGGATCTGTTCTTCAAGAGAACTCTTCTGGAGCTTCAGTGCAGAGTTTTCTATGCGCAAAGAGTCAACTGTTGCGGAAATATCGTTGTAATCTTTCTGAGATTTTTCATTTTTCTTTTTAGAAGCTTGAAGCTGTGTTTCAAGTGTCTTAATTTGTGAATTCAAGACTTCCATTTGTCCTTTGACTGAAACAAGTTGATAATCTCTGTCTTTCAAGAAATTATTCAATTGATCATTTTCTTTCTTAGCGTATTCGAGTTCTTCTTGTATATTATTATTTGGAACGACTATAGCTTGTAATTTCGAAACTTCTTTTTCAGAATCTTCGAGTTTCTTATTTGACTTTTCGAGATTTGCTTTTAATGCGATATTATCAGCATGAATCTGATCTAGCTGATGTTTGTATTCTATTTCTGCGAGATTGGCCTTGTGTTTCGAGTCATTTAATTCGATATTTAATTTTTGTATCTGATCATTAGCTTGTTTTTGGAATTCTTCAAACTGACCAAACATATCATTAAGTTTGCTTTCTGTTTCCATGTTTTCGAAACGTGTGTTACGCAGCTGTTTCTTGAGTTTTTGTATTTTTCGAATCAATCTCGGATCAAACAAAGGCGCAATTTCAGGAACTGATGTTGCACTTTCGATTGTTGAGTTCTCAGGAATCTGTTCAATGAATGAAACCAATGCTTCGACATCTTTAAAAACGACGTTATATTTTGAAGATGTCGCTGTAATGATTTTGTTGATAGTATCGTGAAGATTAGTGATTTCTTGCTTTTGTTGTAAGTATAATTCTTCATTTGAAGATATTTGCGCGTTGAGTTTTGTGATTTGTTTGGCAAATTTGCGTCTTTCGCGTTCAAACAAATCAGTTCCCATTTGTAAGTCGAGTCTTGGTTTGACTTGAGTTTCCTTATTCTTAGATTCCTCAAGTAATTTCAGATTAATCGAAAGTCTGCAGTTAAGATCATCAATAGTTGCCTGCGATTTTCTCAATTCTGTCTGTAAATCGAGATTTTTCTTGTATAATTCCTCGTTTTTCGTTTGAAATTCGATAGTTTCGCGGAGTTGAACTTTCAATGAAGCAACTTGCTGCGTTAATCTTTCGTTTTCTTTAATCAACTTGGAATTTAATTCATTAACCTGCTCATTGTCTGACACTTCGTCGGAACTTTGGCTGTGTTCCGGCGAAAGCTCGCTCATTTTCCGTTTATTTTCAAATCTTATTATATCACATGTCATAGTCTTTTAATATTTTTGACACGTAAATTATTTTATATTTCATTTCGATTTAGTTTGAGAATTTTACAAAATAAGGTTAATTTCATAAATTTGATGATAATGTTTTTGCTTATATCTGTTAATAATACATAGATTTTTTATTAGTTTATCAGCATAACATATTACTTTAGATAATACTGCATTCTTCTTATGAAAATGGAAGAATTTTAAAGCAAAATTACTAGAATATTGAACCAGAAATATAGATGAAAATTATCTTCAATTTTTGTCATGTAAACTTTTTATAATTCTGATGATAGTGTTTTTGTTGATGTTAATACTTGAGATATTTGCTGGAGCTACAAGCTAAGACGAAGCTATTTTTTGTTTTGTTCGTGTCTTGATATCGTGGTTTCATTGATATAACTTTTGTCCAAATCGCTGAGGAACAAGTGATGGAATATCTTTCGTAGTATATTTTTTCCTTTTTGAGTTATATCTTAGAATACATCGCATGCATCATATGAAAATGGAAGAATTTTGCCTGAGAAATGATATAAAATTGAGCTTGAACAAGCGAGAAGAAAAAATGAACAATATTTTGCCATGTAAATTGATCATTAAGGTTATTATCAAACTTTTATTACATATGCCAAGTAAATTTATAATTTCAATAAATTTTGCCATGTAATGTTATTTGACATTTGATAAATAAACGCAAAATTCCCACGAATATATAATTATATTATGTTAAAATAGCTTTTGCAAGAATTTATTTTACTCAAAAATGAGCATGTCGAAATCATTAGTTGATGCGATTGAAAAGCTTCAAGCTAAGGATGGAAAATCGAGCATTGAGGGTCTGAATAAAGTGGTGACCCTTGTCGCTCAAGGAGAGAACTGCTCGACTGCGATTCCTTCAGTTGCGAAAGTTTTATCGAAATCTAACGCGAATGCAATCAGAAAACGCAATTACATCTTATCCAAATACATATCCGATGACACTAAATTAAACGCATCAAATCATACTGCTTTAGAAATGGATTTTAATAATGCAAATCCGATTATTGCTGCATCTGCAGTAAAACAAGCAGGTTTACTTATTACAGACACATCAATCGATCAAATGATGCAAATAATTATACGTGGTGCCACTCATCAAGATCCATTTGTCAGAAAAGCAGCTGCGCTCTCAATTCTTAAGGCATTTCACGCATCTCCTTATTCTATTCAGAAATTCAATCTCATTCCAGTCTTAACAAGCTTACTTCGCGATAAATCTCCTTTAGTTGCTGCAAATGCTGCAGCTACGATTACAGAAATCAATTCTCTCCGCACAACACCATTAATCGCGCCGGAATTTAAAGATGTTACGAATCTACTTGGAATGGTTCCTAATTTATCGAATGAATGGGCAAAAATCAACATTTTTAACTTTGCTGCTTCATACAGTCCAACTAGTGAGGCTGAAGCAACACAAATCATCAAATTATTGCCGCCATATTTGATTTCTGCTTATTCTGCAGTAACAATGGCAGCAATTCGCATTATTTTCAACATGTCATCATTCATACACGAATCAGCATTGCGAGAATCAATGAAATCATCACTCAAAAAGATTACAGCTCTTTTAAATAATCCTGAAGAAATTCAATACGTCGCATATACGTCAATCTACACAATTCTTCAAAACTTTCCGACGACATATATGGCTGATGACGCATTTTTGCAAAATTTCATAATTAAAGAAGAAGATCCGCTTTATATCGAATTAATTAAACTCGACATTCTTTTAAGCCTCATGACATCGTCAAATGCACTTATGATCGTGAAAGAACTTGCGCAATACGCTCTTTCTGACGAAGAGAAGCTTTCAAGAAAAGCAATTCAAAATATCGGTAAAATTGCAGTTTTATCACCAACCGTATCAGATACATGCGTCGAAATCATAGAAAACCTTCTTCAATCGAATGTTTCATACGCAATTCAAGAATGTATCACAATCAGCGCAAATATCATCAGAAAATATCACGACAAGTATCAGAAAATCATTCCAGCCATATGCCAATGTATGCCGTCAACTTTCAGCGACGATAGAGCAAAAGCAACTTTAGCATGGATTATTGGTGAAGACAGCACAAAAATTTCTAACGCAGCTGTCGTACAACGCTCTCATGAACTGATAGACACCATATTCGTGCACAATTATCAGAACGAATCCCCTGATGTTCAGCTCGCAATCATGGCTGCAGTCGTTAAAATCTTCCTCACGAATCCATCTATGGCTGACACGAAGTCTATGCTCGAGCAGATCCTTTCTATCAGCATAAATAACTCAGATAACCCTGATATTAGAGATCGCGCGTTTTTCTATCTAAATATTATCAACGATTTAGGCGAAAGAGCCTTAGAAATCATTGCTTCACAGGAGGACCAGTCATTATCTGTTGTCAGACCAGGCCTTCCTTCATCATTGGCCGAAACATTACTGCCATTAGTTGGTTCTTGTGCTTGTGTCTACCTCAAATTCCCAGCGGAGTTCGTGCCGCCGCCTATAATCTGCGACGACGAGAAACCGCCGACATCAAGCACAGTAGAAGATGTAGATTTCGGATCAAGAACAACATCTCAAGCGATAGTGTACCCAATTCTCGCCGAATCTGCTCAAGAGAACTTCTGGACAGAGATATCAGGCAACTTCGAGAGCAGCGAGGACGGAATGACAAGGTGGATTAATCTCAGAATATCAAATCAAAGCAGTGTCAAATTCGAAATATCAAGGATTGTTATCAAAGGCAACATCTTTGGTTTATCTGTCAAAGACGGGCAAACATTCGAGCCCATCGAGTCGCAGAGTTCTCAGGACTTCAAGATCTACTTGAACCAGACAACACCACCAATGAACGCTGAGGCTGAAGACGACATCAATGTTGCTATTGTCGCGAACAGACCAAACAACATTTTCTTCGGAATCCCGCTAACTCTGTCCGCTGTGTTGATGCCGGAAAGCATGGGCAGAATGACAAAGGCTGTTTTCTCAGAGCAGATGGAGACACTGGAGCCACGCCCGAAGCCATGCATCACTGTTCCAAGCTCAGTATTAAACAGCGCGAACGACGCCAAAGAGTTTCTCCACGGAACGAATCTTTGCTTCCTCGGAAAACAAGGCGAGTGCAGCTTCTTCACTGCTATGGCCGTTTCGCAGGATAAGATCATCGTGAGAATCACTATCCAACCGAACGGATCTTGCATGGTTGAGACATTATGCGGCAACAGCGAAATTGCGAAACTTATTGCAAAGCTTATTGTTGGAATCCTCTCATAAGTTTTTATCTATTTTTCTTCTACTGTTAAATTTGTTAAAGATTTTTTTATTGATTTAGTTAACCAGGCTTATATATTTTTATTGTAATATGAGAAATTGGTTTGTTGACACTTTACTCGTCAAAATTCGACAACGTTGTGACTTTATTTCCTAGCAAATTATTATTTCGATAGATATGAAGGGCTTTACATATGATTATGAAAATGATGGTTACTAATAACAATGAGAATGAATAGTGTTATTCCTATTAACATAGCCAACAAAAAGGTTAATATAGGAGATGTCAATTTTTGCAACAACATTTTCCCCAGAATTTTGTCGTTTCTGTGCTTTGATTGAAATTGAATAATTAAAATACGTTGGAGCCAAACAACCACTGGCTACTTATAAAACAACAATATACTTATCAATACTTAGGTGTTTATTGATAAAATTTTTACCCAGATACAATGAAAATTTCTATTTTTGAAGAGAAAAAAATCAATTTTTTTATTTCGAATACTGGAGAATTCAAGCAAATATTAGAACAATGTTTATCATGTCCAATACACACATGGTTTGTAGCATCATTCGGTGTTGGCGGAATTTGTTTCAAATTTTGGAAAGTTCTGAATTTTTTTTTACTATGATGCGACCCCAATTTTATAAAAATGATTTTTTTATATTACTACAGTATTACTAATATCAACATGCAGGTTTATTGCTGCATTCATCTAATTAATTTCTCAATAAACAATTCTAATTTTCATGAAATCATTTCTATTTAAAATACTGCATTCTATCATCTTATTGTAGGTGTCTATATAATATTGTTATCATTGATAAAGATAATGATCACAACATCAATATCTTGAATGAAGAAAACTAAATCAAAAATATGTAAATTAGAAATGTGTCAATATTGAATGCTAATTATTTGAATGGAATCCATTCTGATTGAAATCGAAACATAAAAAAATATCAAAAAAGATATAATATATCATTATCTATAGCCAATTGCATATGTATTTTAATTTTGGCAGAAAAAAAAGAAATAAAAATTATACGACTCCACTTTTTTTTGACATTCATATTTCTCCTGAACATTTATAAAATAACTCCAGAATATGATAAGGAACTGATTCCCGGTAATTTCATTTTATATTGAAAATAAATGCTATTATTTGAGAGGAAATCAAGTTTAAATTTTTTTTTGATGAAGAAAATTTTTTACATTAAGAAACACCTAATCTTCATTTTTCACATACATTCCTAAGCCAATGAGTCATCAACAATCACTCAAGAAATGCAAATCGCGCATATCCAATGCCGCGAGAAAAGAAATTTTCGCTTTGTATGAAGCAAACGTTGATTCTGATGAAATCATTGCCAAATTTAATCTGACGAAACGTAAATTTAAAGACTTAATCAATGATTATAAAAATGGTAGAACTACTGGTTTCACCAAAGATGAAGAATGCAAATTAATTGATTTATATAAGGAAGGATTCAATACAGTTAAACTTCTTCGACCTTATTTCCCCAATATAGTTGGTCACACAATTAGAAATAAAATAAAAATGTTCATTCGTTGGGGACTTATAAATCCGACTGGTTCCTTTGTCAATGAATCAAAAAATCATGTAAACATGATACCACCAATGATTGCTGAGTGTAATGAGGTCGATATTGACAGTTTTTTCAACGAATTCGTTCCAGATCAAATAATTCCTAGTTGTTTTGCAGAGGTCGTATAGACAGATGCTAATAACTGCCGCAGCCTTCCCAAGGAGGCAACCTCAGAAAAATTTTCTTCAAAAATTAATCACCATGCTGTTTTATTATGATAGTGCATTAGATTAATACACACAATTTATATAGCGTAAAAATATCCTTTTTTTATTGAAATTATGATTTTTCTTATAAAGAATGCAGCTCTTTCTTCACTCTTACAATGTGTAGTGAACTATATTCATTAATTGATATCAATTTATCACTCACAACTGTTCCGAAAAATGATTTTTGATAAAAAAATCTTTCTCATGATGGAATTCAGTGTTTAAATGAGGATATAAGAAAATCCCACGTATTACATTCGAAAATCGGAAATTATGAAGTTACAAATCCTCTTTTCCTAACTTCTGGGTTAGATGATTATCCAAATTGCAAATGCATCAATTATATGGCCTTAACTTAAGTTTTAGACAAAGAGCTTCATGTAGTTGTGAATACATTTCTCATAATTCTTGTAGAAGATATATATCCAACAGACAAATACACTAACAATATGGCCTCGATATGGTATTGAGAGAAAGATCATCATATAGTTGTCAAACTCTTTCTCATAACTCATGGAGTATAGATTTAAATCCAAAAGACAAATGTACCAACAATATAGCATTGATATGTACTTCAGACAAAGGTCATCATGTGGGCGTCAAACTCTTTCTCATAACTCATGGATTATATGGAGATGTCAACCAAAAGATAAATAAATCAATAATATTGTTGTGAATTGGGGTTCAGAGAAAGAGCATCATGTGGTTGTGAAACTACTCCTCATAAATAACTAATGGAACGAATGCCAACATTAACTGACTATAAATTTGCCATGTAAAATATATTGATGCCAAAAAATGTTTACAAAATAATCAACAGAATTTTGCCACTTTTTCAAAATTTTAGAAAAAAAACCCATAGGAATAGCCACGTAATCATATGTTGTATAACCTTTGAAAAATAACCTTAGTTAAAAATCAATAAATTTTATTCACGGATGGATATAGATTACAAAATTGATCCTTCAACATATCCATCCGTGTTTTATTTCTTCACCACGCTGCTTTCAGAGCCACCGATGCTGAAAAACGTATCCCTTCTGCTAGTTTTATTCGGATTTTTTCAAAGTTGGCTGGTTTCGTTTCTTCCTTTCGCAGCATTATCAATAGATCCGAATGTTAATGCACAACTGAAATCAATTCTTTATTTATTTATAGGTTTTGCCACAAAAGTTGAAAAATTCAACATTGATTCATTTAATATTCACATTATGACATTGGTATTCATGATTGTAGCCACAGTTACAGTCGTTACATGGATAACTTACAAAAGAGCTCGAATTTTGAATCACATACTTCTTAAATTACGCGGTTTACTCTTTATTTTCATGCCCTGCATATACTACTTCCCCGCCTCTATTTACATCGGACATCAAATTACGGCTTATCAAAGGGATGATGCATCATTTTCAAAATTCGCAATGATTCTTATCGAACTAATAATGATTGCCTCGGTTACGTGGTTTTCTTTCCAATTCTCACCGCTTATTTTCCAAAATCCTGTATTTTCTCGCGGCCATCTTCCAACAACATTATTTCCAAACTATAGTTGCATTTATCACTTTCTAGCCGATATAATATATACAATACAAATATTTAATATACCTTCTCAAATCGTTCAAACGCTTGTAGCTGTTGTTTATTTAATATATGCAATTCAACACACTGTTAGATTATACAGGCTTCCATACTTATCGCACTTCTTGACAGCAGTAACAATCGGAATAGATCTGGGCCACGCTGTAATCCCTGTCTGCGCAATTTGGTTATGCAATTTGCAGTGCCAAACGACTTTCTTCCTTATTTCCTGCGTCTTCTTGATACTCTCTACTGGCCTGTTTTACTATTTGCTTGAACATCGCGGCAAGAAAATTGTCGAAGAATATTCTATGATGGATATTCTCAAAATTGACGAAGACAGAGCTATTCTCTACGTCCAGGAGGCTCTTATACAAAACAAAATAACTCGAAATCTCATTAATCAAGTTGAACCAATATTCGAAGGTTCAACAAAACTCGAAGTTCTTTCAATACATCAGTACCTTAAGTGCCTGTTTATGGTAGACGACTACGCCACACTTCAAAATCTCAAAAGAACTATTTTGTCTTTGCATATGTTCAAACAATTACCGACAATTCAGTCGTATTTCTTGTTTGAGTTGATGCACTCTGTGTCTAAGCTAGAAACAGACACGGTTCTCTCAACAAATAACGAATTGATGCAGTTGTATCAATCATATGAAATTGAAGCTGAAAGATTTTGGGATTCTATGATTAGAGGTAAGATTAAGTCAGCTGTTAGCGCTCTTATGGAGCTCAACCGACAAATTACAGCATTTTCTGAAGTTTTTCGCTCTTATAATTGTTTATATCCTAATAATGATATGGTTCTCAAATTAAAGCAAGATTTTGCAGATAATGTTCTTCCTGCTTGCACAACAATCAATGATACAAAGACAGATCTTCCTTTAACGCAATTACAAATTAGATATTCTCAATTCACGAATTGCAGAGTGGATAAATTCGCTAGAAGTTTATTCGGTGAAGAAGCCGTTGATGCTTCAGTGGTTAAAGCCACTCAAATCGAGATGAATATTAAATCAAATATATCAAAACACGTTATGAAGCCAATATCAACGAAATCAAAGGTTTTGTTCTTCCTGGAGGCAATTGTCATTTGCACTTTCATTCCTGTCTGCTCCGTTTATCCATTTTTCGCATTAAACAGAACATCAAGCATTTCTAAATACATTAACTTTGCAGATGAGATCCACAGGGTCTCAGCAGACTGGGCAACAATTTCATTAACGATTTGCCAAACAATTAATGAAACAGTTTTTAATGATTTGTCCCCTGAAACACTTGTTCAAGTTATTCACAATAACAGATCTGCTTTGGTATCCATACAAACGCTTTTTGTCGAATTAAATTCAACATTGACTGATTTTGTCAATCAAATGCGACTTTTGTTCATCCAAAACTCGTTTTTCAGTTTGGCTCCACCATTATCTGAAATAAGGAAACTGTTCATGGAGGATAAAATCGATTATTTCCCTTACGACACAAATATTTCGATTCCAGACCTAGATAAGAGCTTCCAAGTCAAAGCACTGCTTCTTTTCTACTACACTTATATAAATTCGTTTATAGATGAACTGAATCCTCAAAATCCATTTAATTCAACATTAATGGATCAATTTAGAGACAGAGCGCAAAAATTCACAAATATAACAGTGAATTTGATGACAGTTATTTCAAAGTCATTCGATTATCTTGATGTTTACGTGCGTGATTACTTAGGATCAAAATCAGTTAATTTTAAATTCATTTATTTGCTTGTTGCTATTATTCTTATTACTGTATTTATCGATCCATTCCTTCTCTACGCGTTTAAGAAATCAGTTCTATCAGATATTCGCTATAATTTGATTCAATACTTTAGACCTCATCCTCAGCAAAATCAGAATGCGCCGAAAGAATGGAATGATGAAATAGAAGATTTCCCAATTGGTGCTTTGATTCCAAAAGTAACAAATGAATTATACGGAATGATTATTTATGCAGGAGTCAACTTTTTGGTCTGGTCCTTCACTTATAACTCTTACAGCAGTGTATCTAACCTACTGGATACTGTCAATACTCTTCATAAAATTGATTCTGATTCTGCAATTTCATTAAACACAGCATTAGGAGGCTGGCTCTACGATAATGAGAACAATTCGTTTGTTTCCAATGCAACACTCGCGTCAAATAACTTGTTTAACGATGTTATCACTTATATCAAGACAGTTAACTTAACAACTGTTCCTAAGGCCAATTTCATCAATAGTATAACATCAGGATACTTAACACTTCCATCAAATGCTGATTTTCACGACTTTTATCATTTAACGACGATTGATCAGTTATATCTTGCGATAAGCTATCTTATTGGCGGCATTGCGCAGAATATATCGCAAGGACTTGGCATCCCTTACATGCATTCGTTCCACATTCACTTCCAGACAACAAAGAATATCAATGAAAACCTTAGCGACCTTTTCCAGACAAATTTAGCTGAGGAAACGACACATCTCGGCTTCTTGTGCAACCTAGACATCATGATTTATATCACAGCTTTAATTGTATTCTTTATAATCTTTTGGCACAGATATCTAGAGGCAGATGACCTCAAAGCACAATTGGGCAGACTTATTATGGACCTTGATCCAGTGTTCATCGCCCAAAATCAATGCTTAGTTGAATACATCGTCGGATCTAAATCAGGAGTCTTGCCATGGATGAAAGGATCCCCGATATTCGAAATACTCAACAACACAGACACGCCTATCATTATCATCAACGACCATCTCAGTATCATGGCATTCACAAGCGTAATTTCAGAAATGTTCAACTACAGACCAGAGCAAATCATCGGACAGCACTACACTATGCTGTTTACCATCAAAGGCGAGGCGCCGTCCAAGTCCCAGGAATCATTCTTCAGCAGAATCAACGACATATTAAGCCAGAAGAGCGGCTGCACTTCAAAAGTATTGTCTGGAATCAGATCAGATGGAAACTATCTCAAAGTCGACGTCAGAGCCTCTGTTATCACATTCGATGAGCACCATTATATATTCTTTGAGCTGAAAAGCCTCGAAGTTTCGAGTTATTTCGAAGAAGTCACAACGCTATGCCAGAACAAGATCAAGGAGATCCTAGAGACGTCAATTCCTCTAAGATTATTCCCGCCGATCGAAGCAGGCAAGGGATACTTGAGCAGGAGGTTCTTCGGAGGCACGCTTGTCTTCTGCGCGCAAGAGAACAACGACATAATGAGGCCGGTGAACGAGTTCGAGGAGAAATTAGCAATTCACATCACAGAGCTCTTCAGCGGAAAGGATGATGCCTTAGTTCTCGCGGCGACATCGAGCTACGCCCTGATTCTATATGTCAACACTGACAGCAGCAGGCTACACCGTGCTCGCGCGCTGCAGTTCATCAAGGACTACGCGACGAGGGACACGTACGGCGAAGGCAAGCAGGTGTCCGTGATGCTCGACGTCGACAACTACTTCGAGACCGTCCAGTTCCTTCCGCCAGTTGTTCCAGACAAATTCAACGGCAGGGAGATTCCGTCAAAGGAGTCGAACGTGTTCAGCCCGATGATGACGACGGATCCATTCGTCGACAAGCTTGGCGCAATGGGCTCAATGCTCTCGATCTTGAGACCGAACATGGTCATCATGCAGGCATACATGGCTGAGCACCTGGAGAAGAGCTGCAAGATTATGCCTGTCACACTCGTCAACAACAACGAAAAGTTCGTCGGCATCACAATTGACGAGCTCCCAGATGCATCCGTGATGCTCGAAGAGCTCAAACACGACACTCAAGCGGCATAACACATATATTTCTTTTTATTTGTTTTAAATTTATCTATTTCACTAGTAATTACTTATTATAAATTTTGTCTTGTAAAAATCACTTTACATGACAGAATTATTATTTACACGGCACATTTTATCATTTTTTTATATATATTTTACGTGTCAAAAATCATGTATTATTTGTCATTTTTGTTTTACTAAAAAATAAGTCGTTAATTGGATACGTATGAGTCATTGCGATAAAATAATTTAAAGTTATTTCATTTTTATAATGGATGAAATATCGATTATAAAAGATTATATTAATAAACTGAGCTCACCCATTGTAAACATAAACAATGAAGCAGTGCAGTTCCTGGAAGATTGGAAAAACACCGAAAATTGCATGAAACAAATCAATTACATTTTAAATACAGAATCAAATACAATTTATGAGTTAACATTGCTTCCTGTTATTCGCTACAATCTCATTTATAACTTTGAAAATCTTCTAATTGATGATGTTGAAGAACTTAAATCGATTTTATTCAAATTTTGCGAGAAATATTACAAAAATGGCGATGAAAAACTATTACAGACACATTTACAATGCTATGCATTACTTCTTGCGATTCAATTCGATGAAAATATTTTCAACCAATTATTAAGTTATCAGAATCCATGTTATTTGATAGAAGTATTACAAATAATTCTAGAAGAAAAGTATATTGATATTGCTAAAAGAAACATAATCCGCATTTTATTAATTTCAAATTTTGAAACTATAAATACAGCATTTTTATCAAGAGAAAAATACGATGAATGGATATTTAAAGTCATCTATTACATTGCAAAGATTTTTCCGCCGAATTTATTATTTGAATCAAATTTATTGCAGCAGTTATTAGATCATTTTAATGATAACATAAACCAAGCTCTTACTTGCCTTGAAGTCTTCATATTTAATAGGCCAGAATTTACAGATTATTTGAATGTTTATAATAATTCAATTTTGCAGCTTTTAATTCATTTTTCAGCGACCTCACCTAGCATTGTTTCATTTTTAGCCTATTATATTGTCAGATATCAGACATCAATAGAATTTACAGAATTAGTTTCAAATTCACTCGAAATCATCAAACAATTCAACTGGATACAGGGAGATAATAATGGAGAATACTGGGAAGCATGGGATGAAATATTATTACATTACGCAGTCAACCAAAAAATAATTCCAAAAGAGCAATTAATTTCAATTTTTAATTCTTTCGCTCAAAACATTTCTCGAGGCATTTCAGACAATGATCTATTTGACAGACACTGCAAGGCATGCATCAATCATATCTATTCACTGATTCCTCAAGAAATAATCGACATTGTTCTTAATTTTCCTTTTTCATCCGAGAAAATCTTTTTGCTGACTTTCTGCGTGAACAGGAGCTCTTTTTGGATTCTCGACATTTTACCTGATATCATTGAAACCATCAAGCAAAGGAAGCTGGAAGAAGAATACTGTGCGCTTGCCACATTTTTCGCTAGGTTGTTGTTTTTCATGCCTGAAAATGAAAATTTGTTTTTCGAATTTTGTTCTTTCGTGGAATTCGCTTTCCAAACAGACTCATACGCAGTTTTATACGCCACAGTGTCGGCGCTGAAATACCTCAGCCTGAGGAGATACAAACTGTTTTCTATCAATGAATTAACTTTGCTGAATTTCGTGAATAATTTCGCAAAATCATTGAAACCGGATCAGTTTGGAGACATCGTCGCAAAGAAGACATTCCAGATAATAGGAGAAGCGTCGAGGTTCGAAGATTGCAGAGTGTCTTTCTCTAAGATGCTGTCAACACTAGCAAACAATATTTTGCAGTCCTTGACACATCATTATTCAGCAATTATTTTTGACGTCAACAAAACAAATATTATAAATGATTTCGACGATTTTGAAATGCGTGAAAATGAAAATAGAGCAGTAGAAAATTTATTTAATGATAATGAGTTAAGAGACGAAGAATTTCATATTGATGATATTTTGCAAAATGTTGAGAAATCATCGGAAGAAATAGTTGAAATTTACCAAATCAGAGAAGGAGAAGAAGGAGAGTTTGTTAAACAGCTACTTAATGGATTTGAACTATTGGCCATTGCAGCTGAATCTAACCAGTTTCTGTCCGTTTTCATGTGCGCTGCAGTTATGCCAATGCTCTATGAATTCATCGACAGCATCAAAATTGTCAAGGACGACATGTTCATTGTTTTGACAGAAGTCTACAAGTTATTGGAGAGACTGTTTTTGGCCAGCAATCTTCCTTTCGATGAGGTTAAAGAGTCATTCACCGGCTTCATCAGTGTTGCTTTCAGGAGGCCGGAATTCGCTTACCAATGCTGCCATTTATTAAATTCGCTTTTGTCGAAATACGAAGAAGTTCAATTCTATTTATTGGACTCATTCGAGCAGATTATTTTGCCAAACATTGTCGAAGTTACAGAAGCCTCCCATATCGTTCTTCAGTTCATGAGAAGATGCTACTTTTGGGCCGCGCAAATTCAATTTCCGATTAATTTAGTTTTGCATTACAAAGAATTTGAATTACACAACATATCTTATCTACTGGAGTTCATATCTGAAACAATGAGGCGCGGATTGCCGCATTTCATTGTAGATGTTTTAAATAATCACGGATATGACATTGTTTCAGCTGTTTTGGAAATGATGACTGATCCAATATATAATAGATATACTAGGCAAGCAATAGAATCGTTCAGATCGATTATTCAAGAATCTGCACATAATGATTTCAACAAAGAAACAATTATTGATATAATTAACCAGAAGTTAATAAGCTTGGTTCCTTTCCAGGAAAATGCCATTCCAGGCTTTGTCAATCAAATAATTGAAATTTTCGAAGACCAAAAAGCATTTATTTCATTATGCACAGAGTTTCTGCGTGCCAGTCACATATATATTGGAGATTTGAATGTCATAGAATCAGAAATCAATGAAGATGATGAAATTGAATTAGATTTAGAAGAAAACTTGACTCCAGAAGACGATGATGAGGCAAATTGGGACTTTTTTGTTCCAGAAAAGATAGATAGAACTAAGTTCTTCAAGACAAAGGAGCCAGAAACTGTTGAAGAGGAGGAAGAAGACAAAGATGAGCAAATCTACTGGTTTGGTGGCTTCATGATTGGAAAAAGTCCATTCCTTGAAGAACAACAGGACCTAGAATAAAATATTATGTTATTTTATTGATAAATTATAATTTTTCATAACATTTGTGGATTCATTTTAAAAATATTGAAAGTTGATGTCAAGCCAATTATTAATTCGACTGAGCCAAAGATTCATGAATGATTATTCAAAATTGAATCCACAATATCATATGATATTTATTGTAACACATCAAATTTGTATATAATAGTCTTATATTAATCGTTAAATGCTCCATTTCGAAAGACATTTTTTAATCCAAAATATCTCGAAGATTGACCTTCAAAGCATAAAATCCCTTTATCGTTTTATACTCACCTATGCCATATGCATCCAGTAGATGTAGAATGGAGATGATTTGAAAAAGATTACAATGTTTTTTCACACTTCTTTCAACTTTGATTTTAGGAAATTCTTAAAGATCATTAATGTTAGTGATTTTTAGTATAAAAATGTTTTTGATAGAAATTATAAACGTTAATTGTAAACTATTGAATTAAATTTTTGTCATTTTTTAATGAGGCACACACATCCACCGTCCAAGAAAATTTCTGACGCTATGGTTCCAGCCGAGCTCCAGCTGCATGTCACTGTCGAGGAATCACTGTGGTCATTGTCAGAGCGCCAGATGAAGAATGCTGTCGAACTTACATCAGCATTTTTGAAGATGAAAAAAGACGAAAGATTTGTTGCGGAAGCATTAAGAAACATAAATTTCCGCAGACCAAGAAATGCGCCAGTTTTAGTTGAGTTTGTTAAACAGCTCGCAAAGGCATCAGGAATCAAGTTCCAAGTAGATCCAAATCCAGCAGCTTCACTGACACCAGAAATGAAGCCATTCTTGGACCAAATAATGGTTGATTGTGCAGAAAAAGTGACTAAAGTAAAATACACAAAACAAGATACACGTCCTATTGAATTGGCGGCCATCTATGGCGCGAAGAACTGCTTCGTTGCACTCCTTGATAAGGCTGGTGGACAGCTCACAGTCGAGATCCTCGATGCTGTCGTTTCAGGAGGCAACAATGACATCCTTGAAGAATGCTTAAAGCGCGGAGCATCATTCGAAGGTTTATTGCAATTCGCAGTCGAATGCCACAGAAACAATTTCTGCGATATATTCATGGAGAAATACCCTGATGATGCCAATGGAATTGACTTCGCAGCATCACTCGGAGCAAGCAATATGAGGGCCGCATTATACGCTTTACAATTTTGCGGTGTAAAACATGCTTTTCATGATGCTGTTCGCGGCGGCTCTGTAACGATGTGCAACTACTTTATTGGAGCGAAAAACGAGAAAGTTGACGCAAGGGATGACAGTGGAAGAACACCACTCATGATTGCATCCGCGATCGGTGAATACGACGTCGCTGAATATTTGATACAAAAAGGTGCCGACGTCAATGCAAAGGATTACACAGGAACAACTCCTTTGATCTACGCGTCGTTCTATAACTTCCTGCCGATAGTTGAACTCCTCCTCAACAATAAGGCTGACGTAAACGCTCTCAGAGAGAATGGAGAGAACGCAATAACAGCCGCTGTTGCTGTTAATGCTTTCGAAATTGTTAAAATGCTCAGATGGAACGAATGCATCATCCAGCAGAAGAATGCTGATGGTGTTTCGAACTTGAAGGTGGCAAGGGATAATGGCTTCACTGACATGGCCGAATTCTTGAAGAATAATGGCGCAACAGATTAATTTGATGAAGTAAAATTGATTTTGTTTAAGCTTACTATTATAGTGATCAGCAAAATGATAAATTATATTTTCAAAACTCTTCTATTTCAAATACTCATTGAAATATTATTCGAAAAACCATAATAATAGAAAATAGAACAAAATTGCATATATCTTTCGAATTTTTTAGTTGATATCTATTATATACCTGCAAATTGTCCCTGAAAAACAAAATAAAATTTTATGAAATCATAAAATTTGAAAAAAATAGAGTTTGTTATTATCCGAAAACAAACATTTAGGACAATCTTTCGGGAAATACAAATTATTATGATTAATTAATCAAAATGAATTTCATTAAATAGGTATTAGTGCATAAATTTGTATATATAGCTCAATTACAAGATTTTGGATTATATGTTATGATATTAATAGCTAAATAGAAATTATTCAACAGGGCTGTTTTGTAGCTAAGAGCATATGTCATCACCCACCAAGTATTAATATTGCTTTTACCAGGTGCAAGATTTCTGGTATAAAAAACTCCGAAAGTTCGATTTTACCCTAAATAATATTTAGAGAAATATGAATAGCGAATCATGTACATTCTTCATCTTGCTTGAAATGATGCTTATAAGTCAATGATGCTAGTATTACTTTAAGCAGGTTTAATGCTTAATAAATTGTTGAAGAAAACTTAGAAGTAAATGAGGAGAAAAATTATTTACATGTCAAGGAATATGTTTAATGCTGTCTATTTCCTTATTGATGTGTGCATATTTGCTTTCATGCGCATCATGGTTCTTGATGAATAAAAAATAGTATAAAATATAAAATTTAATTAAGACATCAGACATTAATAAGTTCCCAACTTAGCTTCATATTGCAATCTAATGGATCATCTTCTTCATCACTGGATGTATCTTTTCTTGAAGCACAAGTCATAGCTGTATCATTGTCATTGCCATTTGTGATGACATATATTCAAGGAACTGTGAAGAGAAGTTTTACAATCTTATGATGACCTTTTCTTGAAGCTAAAATCAAAGCTATATTGTTAAAATAGTCCTTTGCATTGATATCTATTCCAGGAATTGTCAAAAGGATTTGACAATTTCATCATAACCATTTGATGAAGCACAAATCAAAGCTGTCTTGTAAAAATTATCTTTTACGTTTACATCTATACCCGAAATTGTGATAAGAAGTATGACAACTCCAAGAAAACAATACATTGAGGCATACATCAAAGTCGTAAAATTGAGTTTGTCTTTTGCGTTGACATCTTTTCCAGGAATTGTGAGAAGGTGTTTGACAACTTTATGATAACAATATTAATATAAACAATATGTTGGAATGAGGAAGTCGAAATTCATGTCTAGAAATAACGCTACTGAACCTGATTGGAATAAGGTTTCCTAAAGAAAAGTAACATTTCTTTTACCCAATAATGGTTTGATTACTGATTCATATGGTTCTAATTGAAATCATGTAACAAAATATAATAACAATGATATTCCATGAATTTAACAATATTGATTTTAAATAACACCATAGGAAAAAGATTGTTGTTATACTGTTATAGCTGTCAAATATATTGTAAAGTTTCTCTATTTGACAGTTGTACTTATATTTGTCCAATCATTGATTGTTGAATCATTGGTAAATTTTGTCATGTAAAATAAATTGTTTTTTGACAAATAAAGTATTCAATTGTCAGGCCGTCCCGACGATTATTTTCGATTGAATCGTTGTGTTTTGTCTTTTTCGATCTCGAAATGACAAAGCGTGGTCGTACAGGTCAGCAGGGTACAAAGTTCGCCATGACAGAGGGTCTCCCAGTTGGTGCCGTCATCAACTGCTGCGACAACTCCGGCGCTAAGAACATGTTCATCATTTCCGTTCGTGGTCACAAGGGCCGTCTTAACCGCCTTCCAGCAGCTTCAGTTTCCGACCTCATCGTCGTTACATGCAAGAAGGGTAAGCCAGCTCTCCGCAAGAAAGTCTCAATGGGCGTCGTCGTCCGCCAGCGTGCTATCTGGCGCCGCAAGGATGGCGTCGTTATCGGATTCCAGGATAACGCTGGTGTTATCATCAACGAAAAGGGTGAAATGAAGGGCTCAGCTATCACTGGTCCAGTAGCTAAGGAGGCTGCAGAGTTGTGGCCAAAGGTTGCTTCCGTTGCCCCAGCCGTTTTCTAAAGATTGGATTAATTATTACTAGCATAAATTTAACTTTTTTAATTTCAATAACGAAATATCAAACAAAAATTCATTCATCATCATGCAAATCTATGAATATTATTACTTTTCATAGTCACATCTTGATAATATTTATAGGCTTAGTTAATTTTTGATTATTCATTTTTTATATCTTTGAACCAGGCTTCAAATGACGAGTTCACTATTCGTATTTGATATTTATTAATTCATGTGTATAACTTGATCCTTGTATTTTGTGAATGATATTATTTTGGAATATAATTTGCTTTAGAATGCTATAGTATCATATCAAACCAATTCCATACATTCTTTAAATAATATCCTGTTCATAAATGGTCGCTTTATTTTATTAATTTATTTTGAATCGTATAAAAAGTTGAAATCGCGAACATAACTGAAATATTTAAATTGTTCTATAACAATTAATGATATTTATCATATTGATATAGTTTAAATTCATTATTAAATTAATTATTTAGTCCAATCTAAAACATTATATTTATAGTGTTTATAGATGCATTTATTGATGTCATAGTTAATTAGATCAAAATAAAAGACGAAATTATATTTCTTCAAATTTAATAAGCTAAATTCATAGGATTGGAAGATATGATTGTTTATAGTATAACTAAATAATTCAAAACAATGAAAGCATAATTAATATTTGAATTTTAAATTTATCATCAAATCTGAAATAGTATATATAAATAATTTGTAGATGCGATTATGAATATCATAATTAATATGTTCAAAAATAAAAGAATATTTTTTGAAATTTCAAAATTAGTTATTTCAGCAAATCTAAAGCAGTATATATATAGTATTGACAGGCTATATTATGGATGTCATAGTCAATAAACTCAAAATCAAAGAAAAAAATAGGTAATATTTTAAAATTAGTTATTTAAGCAAATCTAAAACGGTAAATATATAGGATTGGTAGATGGGATTATGGATGTCATAGTAAATAAGCCCAAAAGACAAGAGAAAAGGGAATAAAATGGAATTTTAGAGAAATAATTTTGAAAGCTTTACATATCGTTATTGGCTTAGTATTTTTTAAAAAAATGTCTGCTGAAGAGAATCCTAACGAAACAAACCCGCCACCACCGGAAAAAGAACAGGAATTATCCTCAGATTCAGATAGTTACGATGAAGAGCCTCGCATCAACAAGAAAGAGCTCGCTAGAGATGCAGATGAGCTTTTCGCTCATTCTGGCGGCCGTCTTTCTAAAGAAGCTGACTCTTCTGACTCCGATGATAATTTGGAGGCAAGTAGTAGCGATGAAATGAACGAGCACACGCGCGTTGAAATCAAAAAAGATGCATTCGTTGTCAACGACGATGGTACTGAAGTATACCGCAAGAAAACGAGATACGCAGTTTCTGCAAATGCAAACTTAACATTACATACAGATCAAATCAATATTGCTAATAAACTCTTTTCAGCGCCAATAGAACGCCCGCCAGTCATCAAGCCGAAGATGCCGGAAATCCCGGATCTCAAGCCAGTAGTGCAAATCGCTAAGGACGAATTCGAAAGAGAATGCGACAGAATTCCGCACGATGTCGACGAATCTAAAATTGCTGACGAGGCCAGATGGATCATGGACCAGCACTTCAAGACAAGAGGAGGCGAAGAAAGGGATATTGAGGCTTTAGTTGAAGTTCTAAAAGAGCTCCACAACGAAAAACACACGCCACAATACATTATCAACTACAGAAAGAACATATACCGTGAGACAGTCATTGGTGATGAAGATATTTACCACATTCAGAACGCTATTCGCGAATTTAAGATTTTCTCAGACAGTCGTCATAAAATCGAGCCACTCATTGAACGCCTCGGTCTCGCATCAGACCCAGCTGAAGATGATGGCAAGAAAGCACTCTTACGTCATTTTATTCGCAATGCAGATGAAACAGCTCTCCGCGATCTTAAATACTACGATGAATTACAGTTGGATCCAGAGACAACTCCCAAGAACGCTTCATTCCAAAACAATGCAGGTTATTTCCAAAGTTATATTGATAAATTCCTTTATTCGCCAATGGATTTCGCTTACATTCTCTCACAGAACAGCCCACTCAGCGATCCACCAGAACCACAGCTCGATCATCAACGCGCTCTTCAGAATTGGTACGATGAGCTCGTTATGAACCATCCGAACGTTTTTACAAGCATTGACGTCATGACACGCCAGATGGTTACATTTGCCGCTAAGCAGCTTGCAACACATCCACTTTTCATTGATATTCTTAGGACAAGATTAACTCCAAGGATTGTTATCAATACTTTACCATCAACAGCGCTCGCGTCAACAGATGTTATGTATCCGAAGGGCAAATACGGCTCAATCAAGCGTCTCAAGAACAAACCAATTATTTCGTTCAATAAGACAGATAAATGGCTTTTGATCGAAGAAGCACGCCAGTCAGGTTGCCTCTCATACACTATCGATACAGACAAAGGCATTGACAAAGAAATCGAGGACATTTCTGCGAAATACAAGATGCGCTATCCATCCGACTGGGATCAGCTCAGAAACGACATCCTCACGAAGGCCATCAAGGAGATGATCTGGCCAAAGATCGTCGCTGAAACAGAAGAAGAGTTATTGAAGAATGCTGAAAAATTCGTTTGCAACGAAATCGAAACAAGACTTTTCGCTCATCTCACATCTCCACCGTACACAGCTCTTTCCAACGGCACACCACAGATCCTCAAATCTCAGAAGATTTTGGCAATGCATTTCTCAAGCGACGACCAAAAGCGTTTGATCTACACAGTCATGGTCAACGAGAAAGGCAAGATCGTTGACTCAATTTATCTCCACGCTAAGTTGATTGATTCCCGCGTTCAGGTCGACTGGGATGATCCAGAGCATCAAATCAGCGAAAAGGCATCAGAACTCTCAGTCAATGACCTCGAAGCACTCAAGAGCAAAGTAAATCTCGTCAAGTTCATCGAAAGGAACAAACCATCAGTTATCGCAATCACAGCTACTGGCCTCCGCTCAGCAGCTCTCCTCAAAGCTGTCGCAGACCTCGTGCAGCTCCGCATACAGCCAGAGAGCGCACGCCCGAAGGTCATCCTCGCCCCATGTGAACACGCGAATCTTTATGCTTACTCCAACGACTGCTGCGAAGCAGAACTCCGCGAAATTCCCAAAGACAAGGCTCAGGATGCCCCAATGTTCCTCTTTGCCGCTTCAACAGCCAGGAGAATGCAGAACCCAATGGCAGAGCTCTGCAGGTTAGTCACAACAGAGAAGAACCACTTGGCTGACTGGGCCATGACGCCTTTCCAGTTCCGCTTCAGCAAGGGCAAGGACGACAAGAAGACTCCTGTCACACAGGCTATAGAACGCGCCTGTTTAAGAGCTATCGCACTCACTGGTGTAGATATGATTGCTGCGGCTTCGAACATTAACCTTAGATACACAGTCCAGTTCATCCCAGGTCTTGGCCCGCACACAGCTGACAAGATACTGGAGATTATCCAGAAGGAGTCAATCAAGCAGCGCTCTAAACTCAGAGCGAACCTCCACGAGTTTGACGAGATGATCATCAGGAACGCCATGCCATTCATGAGGTTCCCGATCGAGGACAAACTTTCCGACAACCATCTGCCAGATGACAACAACTACCTCGACGGCACATTGATTCCGATGGACGAATACAACACAGCAATCGACGTACTCAAGCGTGGCTTCTTTGAGTCACAATACATTGAGACGAATATCATCGACTTGTTCTCAAAGACAAACAAAGACTTCGACATTTCAGAGCCAATCAAAAGATTCGTCGCTGTCTCACATTCCAACAATGAGCCATTGATTGAATTCATCGCCAACCAGCTGAGAATCGGCCCATACGAAACTCTCCGCTATCCAAAGGTAGAATGGGATGCACCACCGCCAAATCCAAAGTCTCCACTTGAGAGATACCAGCGTGACAGACTCGCCATCAACCAAGACCCAGATAACTACTACAGATGCATGTCTGATCACGAAGTCTTTGAGGCTTTGACTGCCACATCCACTGAGCTAATCCAAGAGAATGTTATTACTACTGTCACAATTCTTAAATCTGATATAACAAGGAACTCAATGATCATCGCTGAGCATACATCATCAAGTATCAAGGCCTTCTGCCAGCAAGACGCGCACAGGAACCTCCAAGAGTTGTTGAGCGATTGCGGCGTCCAAAACGAGAAGATGCTCCAAGGCCAAGTGCACGACTGCGTCATCATGCGCGTTGATGAGAACATGGTCTCCATCGACGTCTCCTTCTTGCCAGAACATATTGAAGCCGCCAAGAACTACAGAGCATTGATTAAAGATGAGGACTCATTCGATTTCGACGGTGAAGATGAAGCACGCGCAGAAGAGATCAGAGCAGCCGATAACAGAATCGTCACTTACGCACAGAGAATCATCCAACACAAGAACTACAAGTCTATCACAGCGGCACAAGCTGAAGCTGAACTTGCGAACCAAGAAGTCGGCTCTTTCTTCTTCAGACCATCTTCACACGGCATTGACCATATTTCGCTGACAATTTTGTTCCCTAACAACGTCTGCGCGAATTATGATATCGTCGAGAAGAATAAGAGGAACCAAGAAGCAGTTGGTGAAGAGTTGTATATCAGAGACAAAAAGTTCTCGGACTTGGAAGAAATCAAGATGAAGTTCGTCAAGCCTATGGCTTACAAACTCAACGCAATCATGAAGCACCCGAAGTGGATCGAAGATCCAGATGCTGCAGAGCAAGTTATCACAGATATCAAGCAACAGAACCCAAGTTTGCTCGTCTACAGGCTCACCTCATCTCCAAAGAACAAGGGCTACCTTGATTTGCAGTGGGAAGGAACACCAGGACACATAATCCACGAGCCAATCAGATTATTCGGAGATAAGATCTACTACAGAGATGTCGAGTATTCAGACATCGACCAGGTCTTCAACTTCTTCAAGAAGCTCGGATACACTAGGCCACCTTCTACTGAGCCAAAGAAGATCCCAACACAGATAACAGATGCGGAGAAGCAGTTAGCGAGAAGGAACAACAACAAAGATGCAGTCAAATCTAACATGTTTGGAAGAAAGTAATTTCTATATTATATATATTTTGATTTTAATAAAATTAATTTATTATCTTGATTTTTATCTATGTATAATTTACAATATAGATTTTTTTCCCATTTCACTTTGATATTATCATTAATCGATGTTTGAAGAAGGTTGGAACATCAAAAAGATTTGAATATCATGCCTACTTAGATCCACTGATTTTCAAAATGAGAGATAATCTGAAAAGTGACGAAACTGACACTTTAAAATACGTTACTTTCATTCACTTTTCAAAAAAATATCATTTTTGGCCATGTCGTTTTTTAAAATTTATCATTTTTAAAAACTTGTCACTTTTGAGTCATGACACTTTACACGACATATTCATTAAATCTTTGACATTTTAAATAAATTTTGGATGTTTTTGACAATTTACAATATCAGAATTTCTTTAAAAAAAGGGTCACCCTTTAAAAAAAGATGAATCAAAATGAAATCAATCAGATGTGATACAATAATATTATAATAAAAACTGTGTTACCCAGTGAAATATTTAAGATATTTAGAATCTTATTATTTTTGTTTGATTTCGAAAGATATTTGCCACTTTTCATTAATGTCACTTTTCGAAAATTGTTCGAATAAGAAAAAAAAAATTAAAAAATTTGACAATTCAAAAAATTTCGACATGACTTACACTGCTAGGCTTAAAGTTTTAGGTCCAGGTGCTTATGGAAAGACAGAGCTTGAATATACCGGAAGAGTGATGCTTCCCCTTGATGCAGTCCGCGATACCTTTAATTATGATGGAACAGGACCAAGAATTACAGTATTTTGCATTACTAATCCTCAAAATAACGCTAAAGTATATTGCGGTATGGCAGATGACAACACAAATCCAGGCGAAATCGTTATGCCTCTTTGGATGATGGATCTAATTGGCGTGAGCCAATTTGATTACATTAGAATCACAGTAGCAAGACCACCAGTCGGAAAGGAAGCTACATTCCAGCCACTGGATTCTACTTTCAGTGCAATTCAAGATCCAGCGATTGTTCTCAGTAAAACATTGAGAACATTCCCTGTTCTCACTCAAGGATCAATCATTCCAATTCAGTTCGCAAATCGTGTCTACAGACTTCGCGTTCTTCAAACAAAACCATCAGAGGGAATTTTTATCAACAACGTCGACTTAGCTACCGAGTTTGCTCCACCTGAAACAGAGTTTAAGCACAGGTGGCTTGAGCCAGATACAGATTCAGACAATTACGAAGAAATTAAAACACACCAGGGTAAAACAATTCGCGGAAAGAGCGTCGAATACACAGAAGAACGCAAGTTCCTGCATTCTACATTCGAAGAGCGTGAGCGCATTCGTAATTCTTCTCAATATCAGCCTGAATATGTTGTTTTCGAGAACGGTAAGAGCGTAAAGCCACAGGAGAACAAGGAAAGTGTTATGGTTGAAAAAGAAAAGGAGAAGTACGAAAAGAAGGACTCAGCATTCATCGGTCAGAGCAGATTCCTCGGAAAGAATAAATCCGGATCTTCTTCAATGGATAATATGGCCGGCTCAAAGGACTCCCTGAAGTCATATGACAAGGAGGATAAGCCACAGCAGCCACCAAAGTCTACAATTTCTGGTGTTGGAAGAACTCTCGACGGCAAACGCGTCCAGACACCAAAGCAGCAAGATGCAGTACCAGAACAAAAGGAGGAAGGCGAGAAGAAGGAAGAAAAGAAGCCACTATTCACAGGTGTTGGCAGAACAATCAAAGGAAAGCATGAGGAAGGTGATAAGCTTCCAGAAGAGAAACCAGTTGATCCAAACGCTTTGTATGGTCAACCACAGCAAAAAGATAATAAGTCTCCATTCTCTGGAAAAGCAAGAACACTCTCGGGTCATTAGAACTAAATATCAATGTTTTACTCTATTACATTTTCAGTCTTTTTTAAAAAATCATTATCACAAACCATATATATCATGAAAATGAAAAGGAGCAAATTCGTGAAATATAGGCAAACGCAATATTTGAAGCTTAATCGAGCCTCCAAACTCTACATAGTATCTGTACACATCATTCTCTAATTAAATAAAAGTATAATATGATTATTTTAGTTATATTGTGATATTGATTCGAAATTATTTTTTGTTCAAAATGCAAAAAATAACTGGAACTAGTATACAATCATGCCTCACCTATAGTTATTTGCATGTAGTAGATTTTTATGATAGTAAGCATAAGTATGGACTACTTTGTTCGTTTCATGTTTGTCCGAAGAAATAAGATTACATCATGATGCAAAAACATGTGCATTCAGGATATATTCTATTCTGATGCAAACAGTTTGCGCATCTACTGATAACAGTCAATATTATCATAGAAACTTCAATAATTAAAAAAAAAAATTGATTTAAAGAAGATGTGTAAAATGGAAAATTGATGTTGAAATGGGATGACTGTAGGTGAAAGAAAGAAAATCAATACAATAAATTTAGCTTTATTAACAATATTATTTACAGTTTAAGAACAAGGCGTTTTAATTCTATCTGTACGTTTTCTGGGAGATCGTTAAGGTTGAGCTGTGTCTTGTCTCCTTTGTGCGCGTAAAGGATGTCCCAGGCAGGCTTCAAATCTGCTGGTGGAGTCTGCGCGAGTGTTGCAGCAATCCTCTTGAGCTCATTCTGTGTTGGACGCGTGATGACGACCTTCTGCTCGACAACTTTAGGCTGCTTTGGCTGTGGTTTAGGCTCCCTCGGTTTATCGATTTTCGGTCTCGGTGGAATATGAAGGACAGTGTCGAGAATTGACTCAAGTTTTGTCATATTCTCATCCATCTTCTTCAGTTTCTCGAGTGCTGTTGATTCTGAAGGCACAGGTAGTTTTCCGAAGAAATCTTCTGAGACGCGTTTGATGTTTAGTGCGGATTTCGTGATGACATCGTCTGGGCCCCAGAATGTCTCGGAATTTGTCCATATTAAAGCCAAAGATCTGCGAAATTCTGAAATTGTTGGGATGCAGCCATTTCGTAATTTTCGTTGTAGTGTTGACAGATCCATCGGCTCTTTGATGATATCCAAGTATTTCTCCATTCCAGGCTTTTTAGTTTCGACTGGGTTGCGGAAAATTGATAAATCTGGCTGTTTCAATAGAATAGAAAGTAATTTGTCGCATGCATGTAATGAAACGAATTTCTCCATGATTTCTATAGACTCAGACATCGAAGATGTTGAATAATCATGATAAATCGAAGTATCTACCGAAGATGTAATGATTTTTGTCTTTAATTCTGGATTATATGTGAATGTGAACTTCGGTGGTTCGATAAATGAGGAAAATATGAATTGATATTTTATTGGTTGTGCATTTGGCGCTTCATTCTGCATTTTTAATAAAAATGACAAAACTTAGCTTTACAAATGGTTACGTGGCAAAATCTATTATTAATATGACAGAAATATTTTTACATGGCGAAATAATTTACAAAGCAATTTTTAATTTTTTACATGACAAAAATAAATTTACAAAACAATTTGATTTGTTTACATGGCAATAAAATTAATTTTTTTGAAAATATGTTTAATACAACTTTAGAGTATAAATATAATTCGATACACTTTTTTGGGGCATGATATCATGAGAGTTAAGCATTCTATCGATTATCTGATTGATTTAACGATATACAACAAACTTATGCCTTTTTATCATTAAATTTCCACTAATGATGCCTTTAAAGTTAATGATAGTAGACTTTCGCAGTGTGTTATAAGTAATTATCATTATTTGATGAGTAACTGGTTCAAACATGTGTTGATAAGAGTGTCATTAGACTGATTCTGGTTTAGAAGAACGATTTGCAGCGATTAAACTAATTGTAACAAAATCTTTTGTATCTTCAAGTGTTTGGCAGTGAAAACGATAGCTTCCATTATCTGATGCAATCGCAATCCATTTGCAATCCTCAAATGTTTCCAAAGTTGGATGAGTATCAAAAGATGAATCAAATTTAATTGAAATATCTTCTTTGTCTTCCTGTTTGACTTCTATGCCATCATCTGCTATTGTTACAAACAATCTATCGCAACTTCTGTAAATAAATTTCCCAAAATAATCCATAACGAATCTTTTTGGCAATTCTATCTCTGCTGATGGCATATATTGTATCCATCTTTTGATTTCACCCTGTAATTTCTCTCTAATTTCTAAAATGTCGAATTGATTTGGAGTTGCGATTTTTAGCGAATGGTGCGCGCACGGATGGTTTATTGTTATGTTGAATGAGTACATGTTTGAATATTCCTCTGAATTTTCTGTAATTTCAAGTTTACTCGTATGTAAGCAAAATAATGGTATTAGATCTTTCTTATTTGCATAAATATTTATCCAGAAGTCATTAATAGTCAACCAGCGATTGTTCTGATCCTGTTTTGTTATAATTTTCGTGTACCATCCTTGAGTCATTCTAATTAATGGCACTTTTAACGATTCGACATGCATCTGATATAAAAACAAGCCATATAACTCGAAAATAACAAGAATTTATAAATTTACAAAACTAATTCAGATAATTTTTGAATAGTGTTAACCGAAATAAATGGTAACCTAATGGTTGTCTGAGCAGGTTCATATTCCTTGGTGTGAATGACTAAGCTCCACTTCTCCTGCAAGTCGATGTCGAGGTCAACAAACTGTCTGACACCGGGGTCTTTTGATACTACTAAAGGGAATGGTTTCTTGACTTTTTCTTGCTCTTTGAGATTAAGCCTAACATTTGACAAGTCTCTGAGCAATCTTACGTGTACTGGGAGGATGCCCATCATGCACTCGGATCTCATTGTCATAGCCAAAGCTGAGAAAGGCGTCAAATCTAAACTTGTCGAGCACTCAATTAAAGAGCAGATCAATTGCATAACTGTTTCTCTCTGCTGAGGCTCGTTTAATGTCGTCTGCACGTATTGTGACAAGAAGTTCACCAAATGCTGCTTCATGGTGTTGTCGAAGTCTTTGAGTATATCAACTGCTGACTTTCTGTTTGAAATGCATTTAGGATGAATCGGAAAGTCATCGATTTCGAACAATTTCAAATATTTGACATTTGATTCCGAAGCTAACATTTTGATGTCTGCTTTTAGAATGACGTTCTCCCATCCAGGACGTGTTTTCTCTGTGATGAGTGAGTTGAGCATCAAAGGCAAAAAACCTGGGAATGATTGCATGATGCTGAGATTGTTGACTTGTCTCTCTAAAGTCTTAGAAACGACAGCGAGCGCTGACTCAATGATGTCTTCAGCCCTATAATCATTGAACATCAAGAAAGCCGCTGCATCCCAGAACTGACTTGAAGTAGGAATTCCAATAGATATCAAAGACAAAGAAGCTGAAATCTTTTTGAGTCTAGGCATCAAATATTCGTCTGACATGTTTGAGCCGTCCTTTATCTCGTATGCAGCGTATTTGTAACCGTTTGTTTCATTGTCAAGGCAAGTGTGCTCGACGTGTTTTCCTAGTAGACTGAGCGCGCAGCTTGAAACAGAACTGTCAGGCACTCTCGCCCACTTCAACAAGATCTGATATTCCTTGTCGACGTTGTAGTACTCTGCGAACTTCTTTATGAGCTTGGATGCGTTGATTCCCAATGCGCTCGCCGCAGCAATGATATCGACAACGCATACACTGGCACTTTTTACAGCAGAAGGTGGAGCATCCATTAATGCTTCCACGGCAAAATTCGTGATTTCTCTGAACCTCGGTGCATCATCCATTATGCAGAAGAAAGGCGGCGTCATGAACCTCGAAAGACTCATTATTGTAACTGATGGAGATTTTGACAGTAAAAAGGCAACTATTTGGTGAGCTTTTGCAGAATTTTCTTCCACCAAAGAAATTAAATAAGCGAAAAACAAATCATGTGCGTATTGAGACTTCCCTGTTATAATAGAAATGACTTTGTTGACTGCTGATCCCTGCGGTGCGTCACAGATTAGTTTAAACATATCTAATGGCCTGAGGCATCTAAACAAAGGCAGTGTTTTCGCTGTGACCATTTCTACTCCGTGTTCAATTGAAACGTCGTCAAGCCATGGAATAATCATTTGCATCATCTTCTGGTTCTTCTTTGCCATCTTCATCGCCCTGGCAATAAACTGCTCTGAACAGAAAGTCATCATCTTGGCAAGCATCGATGATGTCTTTTCGAGTTCTTGCTCGAGGACGACACTCAGTGAAGGAGGCAAATATCTCTTTAAGACAGACATTTGCTTGAAGACTTCTGCGGCCGGTTTGACATCATCAGCTGCTATTGTTGTTAATGTGACAGCTGCAAGTGTGTCAAGAGCTTGTGGTCTTATGCCAGCAAACGACTCTTCGAGCAAATAAAAGAACGATAAAGCGATAAAATCTCCAACATGTTTGTAGATGAATTCAGAGAATGGTCCACTCGGTTGTCCATCTGCTGAAAAGTTCCAGTCCCTGAAATAAGCTTCTGGCTGACCAAAATGGCTGAACATACCTCCAAAGGCACCGAAAAATTGCGGCTTTGTTTCAGAAAGTGACAAGAATTTGTCAGCATTTTTGTCAAATGCCCACCTGAATAATGGCGACAACATACTTGATTGAGTGATTCTCTCATTATTCAGCATTCTTCCGATTGATTCTTCTGATGGCTGCAATACATTGAGGACTGCTTTGTAGCAATCAACGCATAGTTCCCATATTGGTCCGCTTTGGTTCATAATCACCGGCAATGTATCGTACCATGATGTTCCTTCAGAGTCGTAGTTCATTTTTGGCAAAACGGTTTTGACGCAAGGGAAAGGCGAGTGTGTGTTTATAGTCATTTCATTGTAGAACCTGTTGAAGATCGTTTTGCCTGTGATCAATTGATAAATCATCGCCATGTTCTCTGGGTCGTCATCTTCGAATTTATTGAATATCGCACCTAGCATCTGGTTGACATAAGGAATCAGTTTATAGTGATCATCATATTCAGCGACAAGCAGAGAAAGCCTGAAAGAAGTTGGTCCTAGAAGTCCGTACAGTGGTTTCATGAATGTAGATATCGTGCATGGATGTGTAAATGAGTATAATGCGACGCCAAAGTTTTGATTATCTGTTTTATATCGTAAAATCGACGCCCAGAAATTCGAAAGATTTATTAAGTCCATATTTGACGGGTTGATCATGTTGACGATGAATACTATGATGTTCTGCAGGAAAACTATGTCAACAGACGCGATTTCGAATAAATCTAGACATTTTAAGAGAAAAGAAAGAGTATCTCTGTTGTATTTTGTAAAACTAGCGGCATATGATGCAAGATAGAACTGATAGATGTTGTTGTAGTCGGATTGAGCGATTTCATTAAAATGATAAAATTCTGATGATAAAAAGTCCAGCAAATATGATTTTTGAGCTGTAATTGATGGCTTTCTTGTGGAAAGTTCTTCGTTATTTGCAAAATTCGCGAAAGCTTCTGGTCCAATAATTTTCTCAGCTAAGTTGAACAATTTTATTGCTTCTGAGCGAATATATGAGAAGGATGAGCAAAGACCTAATACACTAATCTGAACAATATAAGGAGCAATGTTTTCTTCCGGTTTTAATTTCATATAAACTGCAGAATCAATAATTTGCTCCATTGTGTAAACAATTCTGAACAAATGAGCTAATTCTATCGTTGGGCAGAGGAAAACTAAGTTGTGTGTCGATTTTACGAGATTAAATAAAATTTGATTTTGTTTGTAAAGCAAAGCTTGAAGTGTGTGAATTGCCATAGCAGCAATTTCGTTGCTGGAACTTAAAACGAAGTAAGGAAGCTCACTGGCAACTGTTTTCACGAAATTCATGAAAACAGCCATGTTTAGAATGCCAATCTGTCCTTCCACTTTCTTCATATCGCTTGATGATGAATATCCACTCGCTAAAACAGGCTGTGGAACATATTGATCAAATAATTTGTGCTCAATGACTCTAGAGCCTAATCTGTCCCATCTAATCTTGATTTTCCTGCCAGAAATCATGTCTGCTGATGGTGGCATCGGATGCGACACTTTTGGAAGAAATTGCAAAAATTGATTAATTGGAGTTTGAGTAGTTTTAATTGCTGAAACTAGGCTTTGCACCAAGAAGAGCTCGCTGTTCATAGGAGCGAGAGAAATTTTGTTTTTGGCGATAAATCGCTTAATAACTTCGAGAGCTGATTTATCTATTATATCGAAAAGCTGTTTATCTGCGATGAAAGCTGATCCATGGACTAAGAACGTTGTTGTCGACATTGTAAAAGCGAGATGGTTATGCAGGGAAAATATTTGCGTTGAAATTACGTTTTGCCTGAATTGTGCGAAGCTATTAAGGTCATAGTTGGCAAGCTGTACAATGAATATAGCAAGATCCGTTTGTGTATCGTCGAAATACCGACCTCTTGAAATTGCTTTTTCGAATGCAGAGAAAATTGAGTCCATTGGGATTTCACATTTGCCACTTGCCTTCTTTTGCTGAGAGTTTTTATCAACGCTGACGTCTTTGTTGTAGTTTGGACCTGTTAATAAAATTGTTAAAGCTCTGATGAAGTTTCTTGATCTGTATGGATAGTTAATCAGTGGAATTAAGCTTTTTTCGATAAATTGTGTTACTTTTTTGGCGCTTTCATTGGAATAATAAATTCTCAATGCTTCAAGTTCAGGAACGCTTAAAGTAACATCGTATTTCGATAGAGATTTGCTGATATATTTCGAAATTGGCGCGTAAATCGTATTGATATCTAATGTTGAAGGATAA
The DNA here is from genome assembly GCA_008369845.1 of Trichomonas gallinae. Lineage (NCBI taxonomy): Eukaryota > Parabasalia > Trichomonadida > Trichomonadidae > Trichomonas > Trichomonas gallinae. Next base: position 12,883 of record MRSU01002031.1, on the reverse strand, counting down.
ATCGAAATAACTTCGCAGATGTAAGTAAGAATGAATTTACAAACTGTTTCACCGAACTGATAGTTATATTTATTATTTCGAAGAACTTTGTTGACTAATTTAAGTTTTTCAATAAAATTCGAAATTTGATCTTGTGTTGCCCTTTGTGGATGAAATCCTGAAAAGATTCTCAATGTATAAGTCGATGTCATAATGTGATTTGACACTGTTCTTTCCATTGCAGCGATCAATGAATGATGTGCATGTTCTGTAACAAATGGCGTGATAGAATATAATGCTTTCGACCAATATGCAGCTGAAATCATTGAAACTCTCGTTATATATGTAATATCATTTGTGGAAAAAGCATTTTGGATTAATAATTGATATAATTGCTGAATCATTGCTTGATTTTCTTTAGAGATATAACTCTTGTCTTGACTAGCTTGTCCTGATATTCCAGATATAAGCAATTGCATGAATGTCGCTATTAAAATTTCATTCATTAATTGCAAGCTGTATTGTACATCAATATTTGCAAGATCCGTCGGTTTGATTGTAGCAATGTAAGTGATGCCCTTAGGCTGTTTGAAATCAGGAGAGAAAGTGAATGTAGGTAAAGAAGATATAAAAGCCTTTGCGCTATTATAAGGATCTACCAGGGCAATCTCTGCTACATGGGCAAGTATAGCCAATATCGAGTCATTCGTTGAAAAGAAATGGGTAAGATACGTATTTAATACATTAATTTTGTCAAATTCGGCCAGTCCTTCAATATTCGGCCTGTTTTTGATAAGAATTTGTGCTGTCAATGATAATGATAGTGAAAGGGACTCAACTTCTTTGGCAATAATCGACTGAGATGCCATAAAACCTGATTTTCCCTCACTCACCTGAAATATTTTTTTTTTACATTTTTTCGTATAAATAAGCTCACTATATAATAACACATCTAAATCAAACAAAAAAATCATAAAAAATTTTGATTTGTTTCTATCCTGTATTGAGCTTAGGTACTCATACAGTAGCTTAGTTTATATGTAAATAGTATAATATTATCTTTATTTTAAAAATTTGTCTATAATATTTTATGAATTGAGCAGATCTAAATAAAAATGTTATTTTTTTCTAATGATTTTTTTGTAATTTTCACAAATCAAGATGGAAAAAATATGTTTTTAACGATTCTAAATTTGTGTATCTCCTAGAAAATAGAAGTTTTATGAAAATAACCAATTAAAATGAAACATCATACCAAATTTTTTCTTCAAATTTAAATTTGGGTACTTTGCTCGAATTTACAAGTTGTGCATCTATCACAGCATGAAAAAATCATTATTGTTTCTTTATAAGCTTTAAAATTCCTGGAAGAAATTCGAAATCCGAAAAGTGACACATAATCTCATTTAACGAGTCAAAATGACTCGTAAAATATCGATTTTGACATGTAATAATACATAATTGTCAAATTGGTTGAATAGTGACAGAAATCATGTTAAGTGGCATGTTTATCGAAAATTGACATGTAATTGTTCCGAGACAATGTAAAGTGGCAAGTGTCATTTTTATAATAATTTCGAGATGACTGAAGAACCAATAGAATATTGTTTGTACGTGAAAAACATCCCAAAAACGGTTACAAGGGATCAAATAGAAGACCTTTTCGATAAGATCGCGCCTGTTGAGAAGTTAAATCTCCTCACCGATAATAATACAAAAGCATTTAAGGGCGTGGTGTTCGTTTCCTACAAGAAAAAAAAGGACTGCCTCGCAGCAATTCAAGCCTATCATAAAACAAATCAGTGGGGACAGCAAATTAGTGTCGCGTTCTCTGATCGCACAAAGGAAAGAATGCCAGCTAACGAGAAAGATGCCATTTTATATATGGCCGAAGAAATGAAGCGAAGAAATCCGCCAGTTAGTCGCCCTGATGAAGTTAACAATTCATTATCGTTCGTCGCACCAATTGAGATCATGATTGGCAGTCTCTATGATGCTGGAGAGAAGGGTGATTACATCAAGGAGGAATTGGCCTCTAGAATGCTTCGTTTAGATCTGAAAGATGTTGAACCATTACTTAATGAGCTTATTGATCGCGTCGTAGCGAGAAGACAGTGGAAGTAACTGTACTATAAGGGAATATATAAATATTATTAGAAATGTTTTTTGTAATTTATTCGAAATCGAAATTTTATTGATATTATAGCAAATATATCCTATCTATCCATATACTAAACATGCATTTAAAACCAAAATAGTGGCTAAATCTTTAAAATATATTTTTCGGATCTAGAAATAGATTATGATCTATATTCTTAGTAATAAAACATAAAATAATAATATTTAGAATCCAAGGGATTTGTAGACATGTTTGTTATATGAAATTATAGTGTTTTTAATTTTTTGACATATTTAATTTACATGACAAAAAATTCATTTTACCGATATTATAGCGCCATGAATGGGAATTTCAGCAAGATATCAGTTTAAAAGTCATATTCGATATCTATATCTTGATATATGCAACAACCACAGTCGATGCAAATTAGTAGTGCTTATGACATTAGTGATGACTGACACAGTCTAGTGCTTCTTTTTTAAGCACTTCTAGTCTTGAATTATAGGTGCTTTATAAATAACTTGACAAACACCTATTTATGTGACAGAATGTCAAATTAATTAATTTTGATTTATAGGTGCTTCATAATATTATTAGTTATTGACGTAAAATAACAGGTTTTAGAACTAACAATTAAAAATTATTGATCTAGAATTTCTTTCACTTTTTTCATAGGTTTCTTTTTCATATTCGTAAAGCATCTTTCACACACTTTTTCTGGCTTATCGGATATTGCTTGAATTATTACTTTTCTAGGGACGCAATCTGCGCATAAGACTCTTCCGCATAACCTGCAGTGATGTCTTCTTCTCGTCAAAGCATTGAATGGTTTCTGACATTCCATGCAATTTTCAGCTGCAGAGTCTGAAATCCAGATTGGTGCTTCATGATATTTTTTAATTTTACCTAAAGCTGATTTTGCGTTATCTATTGCTTGCTTTAATGATGAACTCCATGATTCTAATTCTTCTTGACTCTGAAATTGAAGAACAAATGACTTTTTCGGAGCATAAAGTGCCATTAATGGTTTATCTGCGGCAGGAATGTCTACCCTCAAGTGAGACAATGGATAATTCGCAGGAGCTAAGAGTTTGCCGACATTAAGTTGAGCATACATAAACATATCCGAGAATAAATAAATTTCTCTCTTTGTTATATTTGATCTGCAATGCTTGAAAGCCGTTCCTTCCTTTAATATGCGACGACCTCCAACAACGATAGGGAATGGTTCAGAAATCATCATTTTACAAATTGATTCAAGTTTAGGAATGCAATCTATAGCCTGCGTCATTCCAGATGTTTGCGATTCAAAGTCATTTAGCTTTTTAATGAACTCTGGTTTTGTTATAGTTGAAACTAAGTCATTTGCGAATTTAGTTGCGTAATTCTGCCATGGAATAGGGGATCTCATAACTTGCGCCAAGGTGTAGTTAGAGAAGTCATCCTTGAATTGATCTGAGTATTCAACCGAGAATGATGTTACTAATGATTCGACATCAAAAAATTTGTTCATGTAAATGTTATGGTCTTCCAATAGCTTTTTATCGGAGCACAACTCATCAATGAACAAATATACGAAATTTTTTGTAGGTTTATTCATGAGTTCGTGGATTTTTCCTAAAAATGCTAAATGGGATTGGTGAATATTCTTAAGTGGACCTGATAAATATGTTTCTATTTTAGAGTAGCGAGTATCTTTGAGGGTTTTCATGACTTTATCGAATATTAACGTCATATTTCTAACAAATTCGCGTTCAAAGCCAATAAAATCTACAATTAATATTCCAGATTGCGGATTTGCGTTGATTAAATCGACAGCTTGAACTTCGTTTGACTGAAAATTGTTAATTTGAGCGCATAATAATTTTTTAGGATCAATAACGAATTTAAATGGTAAATTGTTTATATTTTGCTTATAACAAAACTGTTTAAGCTGCTTTGGTGAGTTCTTGGGGAGAATATCTTCCCCGAATCCTTCAAACCAATTCACTTTTTAAAAATTGTTGTAATTTTTTCTGACATTTTGTCAAAATTTACTTTACAAATGTCAAATATTAATCTAATGATTTATACTCATTCACATTCACTATTTACCATCCCCTGGATCTATTTTTGATTTTCATCTAAATTGTTCTGACATCCCTCCTTCAAATATGAATACATATTGACTAATATTCAATGCATTTTGAATAATTATTTAGATCTGCTTCAGACTAAAGTATTTGCCATTACAGTATGCATTCCCATTATTCCGAATATTATCCAATTGAATTTAGAATGCGCATTCGGCCGTGTAAATTGTCAAATGACATATAAATATGTTTATGTGTCAGATATTCTATTTATTTGTCAAAAAAGGTCATTGGAAAAATGTTTGAGTTTTTGCGAAATTCTGTGAAATTTAGATATATAATTACTAATAGATATAGAATATGAAATAAAAGAAAATAGAATGAATTGGTCCAAGAATTGAGTGGAAAATAATCGTCGTCCACGGTTTGGTCCTTTCTGTTATAATGCCAAAAGAGCTCGCTCCAGCCAAACTTGAAACAACAATCCACATCCAGAAGGCTGTCCATGATACACGCCGCAGATTCCGCGCTGAAAAGGCTATCAAGGTTATCACAGCCGCTGGCCAGAAGATGATGCACACAGATGTCGTCAAAATTGACCCAGAGCTTAACTCCCGCATCTGGATCCACGGCAAGAACTGCCCACCAGCCCGCATTCGTGTTGTTTTCGAGCGCAAGGCTGATGAGGAGGATGCTGAGAAGATGATCACAATTGCTTCTTACAAGAACGTTGCTTCCTTCGCTGGACTCCAGACTACAAAGGTTGTCGATCAGTAAACATTTGCTTCTTATACTAAATCCGATTGAAATACTTTTTGACCAAAAAAAACGGCAGTCTCTATAACAAATAATAATATTTAGTTTGAAAGTCAATTTTCATCCTTTTATCAATTATGCTTATAACTTTCAGACTTCAAATATATTGTGATTAGAAAAAAATTAATATAATTTGTTGGGAGCTGAAAATTATAAATATATTTTATTGCTGAACTTTTATTAGCAAAAATTATATGTTCCAATGCATAATAAAAAATAATAAAATTTAATTTTGGCCTGCAAAAGTCAGTCAGTGTCATATAAATCGCTATTACTACATATGTGTCACCTAGAAAACGATTACAAACCTTTAATAATCAATTTATGATTTTTTCGCACTAAATTTTAGAAAAGTTCCCTCTTGCTTCAAGTTCAGTAGTTGAAAAGATATATTAAAATAGAAAACATGCAATTTATAGAAATATATATTTAATATGTATAAACAAGATTAAAAATGGTCAGGTTTTGGTGCTGCTTTGTCTGCTGACTTCATAGAATTTGCTTCTTCGACGATGCTTCTCATCTTTTCTTCATATTGTGGAAGGTTCTTAGTAATGAAAGCTGTTCTTTCTTCTTTGCTGAGTTTAATGAAGTCTATGAAAACAATGTCATCATATTTCATCCTGTCGAAGCATGGAATAAATTTGTCAACTGTTTTTCTCTTCGGAAAAACTCTTCTGAAGCCAGATTCTAGCGATTTCTCTTCGTAGAAGTCTCTAACATTCATCATATCATGGAAAACAGGCTCATCTAAAGGATTAACAGAATGTCCTTCAACTTTCCTCACGCGTTCTTTCGATAATGAATGATTGCATTCGTATTCGACGCAATTAATTCCGGGGCATGGGTTCTTTAGTGATGCATCGCAGTCTATGATTCTCGCCATCCTCAGCACATCATGCATCAGTCTGTCTTTGATCGTGTAATCGAGAACGGAGTCCATTCCGCTCATACCTGGTGAAATGTTGATCTCGAGGACGTGTGCTTTCATGTTTTCGTCGAGAATCACGTCGATTCCGTACAGCTCGAACGTGTTCTGCCTGTGCTTCACGTAGTTGTTCTGGTGATTGCGTATTGAGCAGAAACCAGCAATAATCGTTGCAATTGTTACTCTTTCGATATCCTCGAAAATTTCTTTGACGTTGTATCCGTTTTTTGTCAAGTAATCAATGAAGAATGGAATTGACCACTTAGAGTCCTCCACCTTCTCGTCAATATTCTCCGCTCTGATGAATCCTTCATCATCTTTGTTCAGAGAAAAATTCGTCAGATGAACATTGACATCTTCTGGTGGAGCATTCGGATCATATTTATGCGTAGCGAAGCGCACTAAACCGCTGTCGTGCATGTATATGCGCAGTGGAGAAGAGGATGTAACTAGGACATAAAACCTGAGGTCAAATTTCCTCCCTGTAATGATGAAAGGCTTCTCTATGTATTTCTGGATTACGTATTCCTCGTCTGAAGGCGGCTTTGAGTCTTTGGATGATAATAAGTGTATTCCACGTCCGCGCGATGATGACACCGGCTTAACAATCCAAAGTGGATAACTTTCCCAGACTTTTTCCAAATCTGATAATTGGGAAGGTATTAAGTATGATTCTGGATAGAAAGATGCAAAGCCACCAACTCTAGCTTTAAGTTCAGTCATTCTTGATGTCAATCTGTCTTTACGACCCATAAGTGTTGCACCACAATAATGATTAATTTTCTGCCATGCAGCGAAGCTTGAATACTGTATTACTGGATACTGTCTGCCCCATGCAACGTTAAAATGTATTTTGTCTTCAGTAGGATCAAAACCGCAATGAATAAAAGCATTTTTCGAGAGTTCTGTAATAACTTTGTTAACATGAAAGCTTAATCTCTTTTTTCGCTCAACTGCAGGCTCGTTTTCTTTTGGTATTTTGACGAAATTATAAGGCAAAGGTGCATTTTCAAATAAGCTTAGCATTTTTTTTAAACGGGTATTATTTGACATGTAAAATGTCAAAATCATAAAACAATTTGACATCAATCACTTCCAATGTATCATGCATAATACCTCATAATAAGAATAGAATTTGCAACTGTTTAATATAATGCATATATTTATAATATCAAAATTAAAATAATGTTTATGATTAAATGAAAAAAACATCGAAATATAAAAAATAAGTGTCAGAAGAATTTGATTTTTTTGTCATGTAAATATTAGAAAAAATGGTAAATGAGCAATATCATTTCCTTGGCAAAGAAAAACTAGTTAGACAGATTTTGAACACTACAGAAGAAGACATTCCAACAAAAGTTAGCGACACCGCTGTTATGTTCATAGGAATTGGTTGGTTATTCTTCTGTGCCCTAATTTTCTATTTAGTAATGCTAATCATTAACAAAAAATGCAGAAAATCAGTTGCACATGATGATGAACGCGAAATCATCATAGAAAGACATCTATCAGATAATGAAGATAGCGAATTTGTTAGAACTGCTGACTTCGCCTCTCAGGTATAACCATACTTCATATACTTTTCTCTTATGTGTTTTGTTATAAATTATTATTCTTAAATTAAGATTCAAAATCGCACCTATTTTCATAGCAATCATTAAAGATATTTTAAAGATATCTAAGACAAAATTTCTTTAATACAAAACAAATTTGTTTAATTTGAATTTTGGAATTTAATTTTTCATTGATATTGAATGCTATTAATGATTATAATTTAAATGCATTATTTATATGTTTTAAAATATTATAGAAAATTAGTCTTCAATAAAAAAAATAATTCATGAAACAATAAAATTTATCATTTGTATATGAATTAGTCGAAGTCAAAATCATGACAATTTTTCATAGCAAAAATAAGTTTCTCGCGCAATATTTCCTTGCTTTTATAATCAGGAATCTTCAAACTTCCATAGCAAGTTTTCGCACTTGGATATCCATCACAGTTAATGACGCTTAGAGTAATACCGAGTTCCTTGAATCCACCAACTGGAAGAACATACGATCCAGTTAAGAATTTAAGGAAGTGCTTGAAATCCTCGTCATTAAAATCTACTATAATGTCAACGAGCCAGCTTTTCATCACTTCAAATTCTTGTTTGTCGCATTTAATTGAGTTAAGCTCCTGTTTTGTTGGCCTTTTTGGTTCGCCGCAGACAAGTTTTCTGAACTCTGATGCTGAAAACATCTTTGTTCCTTCGAAATTAATCACTGTTGAAAAGCCCCGAGTGAATTCTTCGCGCGCATGTCCGAATAGATATTTGAGATCTCCAAGCTTTCTAGCAAATTCTTTGCAGTTATATTCTGTAACTTCACAAGCTTTCTCTCCTATATCTTCGAAGTTGAAACTGCCAATGCAACTCTTTGGATCTCTTACCAAATCTTCATAAACAGGGTCTATGTCTTTCCATGATATTTTTCTGCCAAGGATGATTGCGAAGAATTCATCGCTGAGTGAACAAGCATCAAATGTAATACCCATGAGAATCGCTTTGGCAACAAATACTCCAAACTCATAGTAATATTCCTGCATGACAATTGGTGGTGCGTAAATTTTTTCGTACTTTGAAAGAAATCCTTCTTTTCTAGCCAATTCATCAAAAAATTTCTGAATGAATTCGCGTGTTAATCCTGTGCCAATTCCGTTTTCTCCGATGAATTTGAGCTTCCAAACAGTTGATCCTGGTCCACAAAGCCTTATTATTTTTAATCCATCGTCAAATAGTTTGTCTCTGTGCACATTAACAATCGCAGAGTTGTTCGTGTCATGGTTAATGAATGCACGCCTGAATATAGCATGCTTTGTGTCAAATGAAAAGAAATCACTATATTCTGCAACAATTGGAACTTGAAATAGTGATGCGTTACATAGAATCTTAAGATCTTTACTGGATGTCTTGTAAGTTTTGATGATACTGTCCATTACATAGTTTAAATCTGCCGAAAGGTTAGACTCAAAATGTTCTTCTGATTTAGATTTATCGATTTTGATTATTTTGATTACAGGAACTTCATCTTTGCCTAAAGCTCCTGATATAAGTAGAGCCTGGCTTATTTGATCGTATCTTGTAAACTTTTGACGAAAATCATTAATTGTAAATTCATAGCGTTCATTAAACAATTTAGTATCATTCAAAATGTTCGCGAACTGGGTCAGATATGTGCCGTTATCGAAATCAGGGAAATCGACAACATCGCTGCAATTGTTCATGTAATTTTCGATAATATTATCCATAGTGATTTCCTTCATCATGATCAAATATTTGAGTAGCAATAATGAAAAATCTGAAGATATATGAGCTTTATATGGGAATTTCTTATTCTTCTCATCGATGATAATTACTTTCATGAAGTCATCTTTTCGGTTAGATTTTTCTATATTAAAGATATATTGAGTTATAAATAATTTGTTGAAAAATTGATCTAAATCTGAATCAGTTAACTTGGTAAAATCAAATCTTAAATCATGTAATTTTCTAAAGTAATTGAAATATTGCTCGTAAAGATTCCAAAATTTTGATGATATAATATTGTCAAAATATTGGAGATGAATTTTTTCAATTTTGTCATAAAGTTCCTTGTCCAATCCATCTAATTTCAGAATCATCAAGATTATTCCAAATTGTTGAATTATAATTTGAATTTGAGTATCAGGTTGTGATGCCAATTTATCCCAAATATAATTCATATTGTCAGTAATGGAGCGTGCGAAATTTAGTATCATTTTAGAATCTTCTGAATTTTTAGGATAATGTCGTAATAATCGAAACAAAATGTAATAAAAGTTTAAAATAGTATCTGGGTCGTTTCCTGTGAATAAGATTTCTACGGTATAACTGCCTTGGTTTTTGAAGGTTGTTAAAGATGAATATATCTCCTTAAAGAAATTAGAATTAGACTCTACAACTTGTTTTAATGACTCTAACACATCCTTCTGAGAGTGAAAAACACGTTCTAATTCTTTGTCAATAACCGCGTACATATAAAAAACAAAATTTCGAAAATTTGAAAAAAATGCCATGATATATTTACATGTCAAAATAAAATTTACTTGTCAAAAATTGTTTTAAGCTGATATAAAGTTGTATATCAACATAAGAACTGATACATGATTTAATTTTATCAAAATTTCATAATAAATTAAATATTTTTTATGCAAAAATTGATTATTTCGTTATTATCGCAAATTAAATGAGAAAATAAGTTTTTTATATTCTATTGTTTATAAATTATTACTGAATATTCTTTAAAACACAACAAATCATAAATAAAATCAGTTTCTTGGCTGCAATATATCATAATCACCCTCCCACTTAATAAAACCTCTAATGTCAACAAGATGACGGACAAATCCCGAAGTTGACTTTGAATTGATAAAAAGTTGTTTTGAAATCTCTCCATTTGAGACTCCATATAAGTCAAGCATCTCATCGACAATCCATCTGAGCGGTGGAAGAGGATTTCCAGGGTTCACTTGCTTATATACTGCAGATACATCAGCGTAAACTGGAGCTAAATCCTCTTCAGTGATGACGCCGTCACCATTTAGATCCATGACATCGAAATAGAATGTGTTTGCCCATGGTTCTCCTATGAAATCATAACAAAATTGAGCGCGAACAAACCATTCGAAGTTCGGGGAAGCCTTGCTTATCAACGACTCTGCGAATGTCCTGCACCACCTGATTCCTGGTATCTGCATCACATCTTCGGCCGTGAGAATTCCTTCGTGATTCATGTTGATTTTCGAGAAAACATCAACGTAGGCCTTTGATATTATTGGTCCAAAAACGTTCTTCTTGAAGCTTTCATCGTCTTCATCGGGATCTAAGGTATAATCTAAGCAAGTCCATTGTGCGAACATTTTATCCTCCAAAAGACTACTTATGTTGGTTATTCTTGTGCCGAGGGGATCCAAACGAGCGAAAAGAATATTAACAACGTATTGAATATAATATTGTTTGAATTCGTGGTTCTTCTTGGTAAAATATTCAACAAAATATATCCTGTCGGCCATTTGGGCAACATATTTCGCGAAATTTTCCTGTGAAATCACTCCTGAATTTGAAAGATCATAAGATAGTAGTGTTTTGATGTGTGGGACCGAATAGGCCACGGTAAAGAGATAATTGAAGAGCTCATCGTAAGGTATTGTTGAATTCAAGCCTCCATTCAGCTGAATAAACAATCTTGATGTCAAAAAGTCAGCAATGCATTGAGTTGAAGACTCGCGGAGCTGCATATATTGCTTGTAATTGATAGTTTTGCCGCCATATCTTGCAGATGACTGAAAACTGAAGGAAGGTTGAGTAATTTTATCTGCTTGAGCTTTTAAGTCTTTAATTTCTTTCAGTGATGGATATTTCAGGTGGAAACGCTCCAATCCTTGAACTGCAGCGAATGTTGTGTATAATTTCGAAATTTGTTTTTGCGCGGGAATATAAAAGGAAGGAATAGAATCCTTCGATGAAGCGGAATACTTTTTGAGATACTCTGCAGTTTCGCTGTAGCCGAGTTTCGATAAATTGTTGTAAAGAGTCTGATTCATGAAAATCTTTAAAATTTTAAACGTAAATTTCATTTAAACACTAAAATCATCATGTTTTTATATCATTTTCAATTATTAAACATAAATTATCGCTCAAAATCAAAATTTTAAAAATTTTATTTTCATTTTTTTTAAATAATGGAGTTTGATCCTGTTGGCAGTGCTCAGTTCATTCCATGCATGATAAAGAATGACATACTAATCTAAGTTCTCAATGAAGACCAGTTGACGAAGATTCTCTAAATATACTCGATAGTGTTCAATCTAAAAACAAAGTTCTAGATAGATTCAGAGCTGTCCAACATATTATTACTGACTTTGGTGAAGGAAACAAATTCGATTCTAATAAGTTTGTTGAATTTATCAAATTATTAGATCAATGCCTCCACATTGACATTCTAGATTCTATTGCAGCCACTATTGAGTCTGTATTTTTAAAATTGGCCAATATTCTTCCGAAATCAAACAAAACTCACAATAACCAGATTCTCAAGCACAGCAAATATCTACAGCACAGGCACAAAGTCAGACAGTAAACAAAAGCATTGAAGAATTAAAAAAAATCCCAAAACAAGAGAGAATTTTAATAAAATCTACGAAAATTGCCAAAGAATTGCAACAGAAAAAGACAGAGACGCAATGATATTTGCCGTCAAAGAGAAATTTGTTTACGTAACAGGAGGAGGTCTATTTAAAGCTTATAGCATCTTTATTCAAGCAACAGAAGATAACAAGCAAGATTTGGTTCGTTTTTTGATCGAATCTGGAATTGACATTAACTCAAGAATCAAAAACAATGCTGCATTTATAGGTTATCATGAAATTGTCAAACTTCTGCTCACAGTCCCTGGAATAGATGTCAACGCAGAAGACAATTTCCAAGTTACGTCTTTGATAGGGGCTTCACGGAACAATCGTTACGAAGTTGTCAAAATCCTCCTTACAGTTCCTGGAATAGAAATAAACGCAAAAGACAAATACAATTGGACAGCTTTGATGTATGCTTCAAAGGAAGGTCATCATGAAGTTGTCAAACTTCTGCTCACAGTTCCTGGAATAGATGTCAACGCAAAAGACATAAACAACAAAACAGCTATGAATCTTGCTTTACGGAATAATCATTATGAAATTGTAAAAATATTGTAAATTATAAATTTCCCAACAAAAAAAGTCAACAGATGAAATCTAAATCAGATTTTTCCAACATGTTATTCTATTATACAAAACATTTGCTAAATTATCCAATAACATGAGTCACCAAAGTTACGAAATAGTCATATACATTTAAGGGACCGTTCTAACCGTTTTGTAAACTATCAATTGATTCTATGAGGTTATCAAATTTGTCACCTTTTCCAAAA
>MRSU01002029.1:0-13335 GCA_008369845.1 Trichomonas gallinae | reverse complement strand
GCGAGGAAAGTTGCCGTTAGATATCATATTCCCCTATGCCATATGTATCCAACAGGCATGGTTTCGAGGCGATCTGAAAATGTGGAGGGAGTTCCCTCCCTTTTTATAAATCATTAGAGTTGTTTCTATATATCATATATTTGAAGTTTGATTGTTTGAACATGCAGATTTCACACCCATTATTGTTAACCTTAATTTGTCAGTTTTTATGCAAAAATTCACCTCCAAAATATATTAACTCAAAATTGGTACTAAATTTATTTCACAGTTTTGAGATGTTTACATCTTTATCAAAAAAGTGATTTGAGTACTTTATGTTGTAAACCATTCAAAAATAGAAATGAAATCTCATTAGAACAATAGATTAATACAATGCACCATCTCTTGAAGCACAATACAAAACTGATTCGTTGATCAAGTTTCTCGTGTTGATATCTATTCCAGAAACTGAGAGAAGGATTTACTTACCTTTTACAGCAGCCAGTATCAAAGCTGTACAACCCAATAGGTTTTTTTGCATTGACATTTATACCTGGAACTGCGAGTAGTAATTTGATAATTTCTTGATAGTCCCATCCTGCTGCCTACATCAAAGCAGTGTTGAGGCTATCTTCCATTGTGTGAACGTCAATGCCAGATTGTATCAAAAGTTGAACCAAGTCTTTGTCATTATCAAAAGCTGCTTTAGTAAAAATATTTTGATGCTTAGAGTTTTCTGTCAAGAAACAAATTTCTCTCTGATGGCATATGAAATCGCATCTTTGTCATTTGCGGCGGCTATTCTATGACTATAGTGTAAATTTTATCAAAATTGGTTTGTGTTTTTGCAATTTTCTTCAATTCTTCTATGTTTTTTTACTGCAAAAAATTGACTTGGTGCAGGCATATATCGATGTGTTTGCTTTTGATTAACATGTGTTGATTGCTGCTTTTTGTCAATTTTGGAAAATGCTGAATCAATTATGTTTGAAATAGAATCTAGGATGTCGAAGTGGAGGCATTGACATAATGATTTGATAAATTCAACAAACTTCTTAGAATTAAAATTGGTGTCTTTGTCAAAGTCAGTAGAAATATGTTGGACAGCCTTGAATCAGTCTGGAACTTTATATTTTGACTGAACTTTATTTAGAATGTAGAAAGAATCATCGACATTCAGTGTAATATGCTTCAAGCATTCAGATAGCTGGTTCTGATCGAGAGCATTAATAAGTGTGTCATTCTTTATCATGTTCGGAATAAACCTGGCACTGCCAACTGGGTCAAACTCCAAGGAACTTATTTAGAAAACATGATGTGATCTTGTCAAGTTATTACAAAATCTTATTATACAACTTTTTCAGAATCACAAAAATCGATTTTCTGAAATATGTGGAATAACACATGAAACCATTCAGAGGTTTTTCGATTCTCTTTGTTGGTGTTATGAAAAAGTCTACGTCTCTTCCATCGAGAAAAATTTTTTCAAAATTCTTTCGTAGTTGATCCTCTTTATCATTTTCTGTAAAATAAGTTGCAACTTTTTGAGAGTCGAAAAAAGTCGATTTTCTGAGAAGTAGTCATTTAAAAAGGCTCTTTTAACACTGGATTTTTCTTTGTTGTTTTATTTTGATGTCTTAATACTAATCATTACTCGTTTTCTTGCCACTTTTTATCATGAATTTACCAACATTTTTTTGGCGGTTTGCATCTGTTTCAATGTTGAGAAAAATGAGATAATATATCAACAAAACTCTATTTGCACAAGTAAAATAGATACAGTATGTTATATTATAGTATGATATCATATCAAAACAGAGAAGTTTCCACTTTGGATTTATTAACCTTATTTTGGTTGACACTTTTTAGTAATCACTTTTCTTAATGATATTTTCGCTGATTTTTGTTGCACAAACAACATTTATTGGTGTTTTGGTGACAATGATGCTGAAAATAAAATTCCAAGAATTATTCCTTATGTTTGCTTATGGTTGGATCGTTGGATTTCTGTTGATGTCGTTTTTCATTTTCATAATTACAATAGTTATTCCATTAAATTTCATCACGTCATTATCGATTATATGCGGACAGTCATATTTCATATACCTTTTGCTCCAAAAGAAATTTAATATACCGAAAGCATTCAAAATTAATTTTTCTTTCCCTCAAACAGAACAAAATCCGTATTTTTACATAATGTTAATCGTCCTGACTTTCTTTATACTCATGCATTACATTTCATCTTACTCACAATTTCCAGATTCAGTTCCAAGCATCGCTGCGACATTAGTTGATGAAGAAATCTCTATAATTAACTCGATAATTTACGGCTGTAATAGATTTAGGTTTAGAATCTTTCTTAAAGATCCACAATTATTAGGATCTTCATATACAGGCCCTTCTTTTCCAATGCTGATGATGGCACTATCAATGTCTGTCGATACTGATTACGCTGTTGCTAGTTGCATGTATTCTTACTTAAATATTTTAGCAACTGCAATTATTCTATGGAATTACATGTCTTTGAATACACATATGCCATTCTTAGGCGTCATTATTTTCTTTTTCAATGGAGGTTTGGCTGCAATTCGTCCGATTTTCTTCAAATATCGATTTGAAGATGATTATTTAACGAATGTAGGCCGTGATGTGCCTCTCCCATGGTTCCAAACTCTGTTTTACTTCTTATCCTACTCAAAAGACGCAATGTTCTCGATTCCTGCTGCAGTAGCTGCCATGTACATCGTAACTTACAGAAAGAAGGAGAATCCAATGAAATACAGATTTGCAGGCGCACTAGCACTGCTCTGCCCCAATCCAGCAGTCTCAGCAACGATTTTCTTGCTAAGTTCTTCATTTGCTGACTGTTGCCCTAAAGTTTTACCTTTTGCGCTGCTTCTTCCGATCAAATTCTGGGGTGTGAAAGTCTCCCACTTCCCAATATGGAGGGAACAGCAGATGAATGGACACTTTTGTTCTCAAATTACTTCAACTTTTGAGAATTACGGCTTTTTACCCTATGGATTCATGTTTTCTTTGCTGACATATACATCTAACCAATTCCTTTTGCGTGATTTTTCGTATTTTTCGGTTTGGCTGATAACTTTTTTCATAAGAGTTGGAAATTCAGTGTCAAGCAACGTCATGGCGCAGCAAGCGGTAATACTGCCGTATTTTGCAGCTGTTTTCTCAGACTGGTACTCATCACTCGCCTCAGAAAAAGATAAAAGTCCATTTTTCAGGTCTTTGTTCAAGATCTACTTGGCTTTGTTCCTTTCTGGATCCGTTGTCTGCGCCTACAAGATGCATAGCTGCCACCACATTGCTTATAGCTACTATTCAATCAACGCAGCGAGTTGGCTGAAGTCAGAAACATCATCGAAAGAATTAATTATAACAGAACCGTCATTATTCAATCCTGTTTCACTTGCTGGCAGGCAGGTTGTGTGCGGCGAGTTCAGAAGTGTCTGGAGCAGAGGTGGGAAGATAACAGATGCAGTGCCAACACTGAGAACAGCTGAATCTGGTGGATGGTTTTCTCTGGCGGAGAGATTGGGAGCTACTTGGGTTGTTTTACCTAAGTATACTTCATACTCGATCGAGAATCTGCAGAATTTTAGTTCTAACAGAGAATGGACAATTTATCATCGATAATTTATTATATTGTATTTTGATTTTTATAATTTTACTGATATTATAATGTATAAATGTTGGATTTCTTTTAAATATCTCAAAATATTAGAGAAAAACACAAATATTTTATATAATTTTTTTTATCATCGATAATAAGTATAAATATTTTATCAAAAAATTGTTTTAGACATTAAACTATAATATTCCATATTGATTGAACTATATTTCTTATTTTTATCGTTGAAATGAAAATATTTCCTGAAGCAATCATATACAAGTAAAATTAAAGTTGAATTATTAAAATAAAATCTATGAAAGGCAAAGTTATTATGTTCAAACTATTCTATTAGTGGATTTTTATAAATTGCAAATATATCGAATATTATTATCAATTTCAACTGTGTTTTGAGTTGTTTTTGAATAAATAAATAAATAAATTTTGAATTTAAAATAAAGGTTTTTATACAAACGCACATATTTAATATGAATCTAGAATACAATGGTATAATTTGTATCATATGTAATTTCTATTTAAACACATATTTGTTGGATAATAATAATTTTCATAGTAAATATTATGAAATTATCCAAAATCAGTTAATATGGAACGTTCCATTTCTAATCTGCCTTCAATGTTGCGCTGATGTTTTCTCACGTGACACAAAAACATAACAACGAAAACGCCGAAAGCAGTGAAAACGATTGCTGATATTATTCCAATGAGAACAAGCGACCATTTCTTAGTGGATGATGTTGCCTTGTAGCACTGCTGAGCAACATAATAGCCAGGCATCTGCGTTCTATAGTATTCGTCGACAAAAACTGAATCAATGAAATTTGTAGTAATATTCGGTAATGTAGAGTTAAAGAAATAACAATTATAAAACTTTGTTTGCTGTGATAGATCGAATTCATTAAGTGTGCATGTTTTCTTAGGAATTGATGCTTCTAGTAATGATATAGAATTAAACACTGTCTGATTGAAATTAGATTCGAATAAAACGAAAACTGTCGCGTAAACATTAATATTGTCTAAACAACAAAAAGTAAAGTTCGAATTAAGTGAAAATACAACAGATTTTGCTGCATAAGCCTGAGAGACATTTATTGACTTTGAATATCCACGCTGCGCATTTATCGTGAATATGTAATGGTTGTCTAATATAGGCTTATTTGGGCTCCTACATAATGTTGAAGTTCCAAAATTCAGATTTTTAGAATCGATTTCGAAACACGATGAAATTCCTCCTGTGCACGAGTAAACGCATATCTTATGGACTAAAACAGTGCTCAAGTCATGATCTATGTATATCGATGATGCGCCTTTATAAGTGTTAATTTCGAAGAAGTTACAATTTATTATTGTTATTAAAGTGTTTTTCTTATCATAGCTTTTTGATTCCGCTGAAATTCTTATTGGCGCTGATAATTCATTGCTTATTTGGATCATCTTAAATGTACAGTCTTTCACCATGATTTCTGATGGGGGAAAGTAGATAGTAAAAGGCTCTGATAATCTTTCATATAAAACTGATGATTGGTTGTAAACTGGACATTTTTCTATTGTTTTCTCATAATCAGGCATTGATTCGATCAAAATGAAATCATCTGATATGTTTTTGTTCGCGTAATTAGTGTAAATAGTTTGAATTTGAAAAGATTTAATAATTGTATCAATGAAATAGCTGTTGTTGATGGATTTAGCCGTGAAAATGTCAATATTGTTGGATATGAATATGCAATTTTCTATATTAGCTTGGTTGCAAAAATGTTTTATAGAATTTGAATTTTGGAAAAAAGAATCAACAACTCTGAGAGATTCCCTGGCATTAAGAAGTAATTCTGTATCAGATTTCGTCATATTACACTTGTCAAACTTAGCAAAAGCTAATTCTGCGATACTCGATGATTTTTTAATACCGTAGATATAAGATAGACTACAATCTAGGTGTGATTCCATGTTAGTACAAATGCAGCTCGATTTTGAAGCAAAACACTCTATGAAACAAGAACGAGCAATATAATTATTCGCAGAATATGTATAAATTGCTCCTCCAGATGTTTCTAAATCTAGGGATCTTGATATACAGTTATCAAATATAGTTGATTCGACGTTTAAAATTCGGCATTCTGAATTTCGAATTCGAATTGCGCCGCCATCGTATAAAGAGCGGATCATTATGAAGCAGCACATGACTATATTGACATTGCGTTCTTCTGTAACTAATGCAGTAGAAAATAACTCTTTGTAATACTGCTTATTCTCCAACATTTTTTATTTTTGAAGATAAAAACGATCATTTTGCATTTTTGGACAACGAATTATTGACTAAAAGGCCAACAATAACCTATAAAGTTGGAAAAAATCGTTGATTATCAAATTTTTTTGGATCAAATTTTCAATTTTTTGTTATACGATTATTTTTGATTCAAAAATATTAAATCAAGAAAATAAAATAACAGCAAATGAGTTATAGATCATTTTAATACCATTTTTATGTCATTCTTATACGCCCGTATAATTACAATTTCAGAGAAACGATTATTTTTTGTTCAATTTTTGTCAAATCAAAAAAAAAAAAAATATTATTACTGTTCTTTGCTTGTAAAATAGCAGAAAAACACCATAGATTCTAGCAGGTCACTTTGAGAAGCATAGAAAATGACGGTGAGAGCTTTTTTTTGACATCAGGTAATAAAGTGAGATGATACGGTGAGTTAGTCACTTTTGATTGCATTGCTTACATGTATTACATATTTTACATATTAACACCAACATTAGATCAATTTCCGCCATGTAATCATTTGAAAATTCGATGTTTGTTAAAAATATATTAAATTTAGGTCATTTTTTGATATAGGGGTAAACCTTTATTATGTTCATATTACACTTAAACAGTATTTATCTATATTACAAATCATTATGAACAAAAACATCAAATTATTGGATTTTATCAGTCAAGGTATTATCATGTTTAGCTTGAACCATATCATTCTAATATCGATTGATGATTATTGTTATAACATCAATGATTACTGAGAATGGTTAAAAAAAAGAAAATTGAATAAAACAACATAAGATCATCTTGTTTCAGTTTCTAGATTTATATATATACTAATATTGATAAATATCAACATTATTATTGTGTTGTAACATTTTGTCAATATCACATTTTATGTGGCAAAATAATATTTACATGACAAATTATTTTCCATATTTTATTTGGCAAAATAATATTTTTACACAACAAATTAAACATTTTACATGACAAATTAACCGGCAAAATAATATTTACATGACAAATAAATTATTTTACATGACAAGTTATTTTCCACTTTATCTATTTTATTTTTAGCCATTTTATTAATCACAGGATCTGTTCCTGTTTTATTTGAAATAAAAAAGTCGCCTGACACCTCAAATTTATTTAATGCTTCTAAACTGTTTATTCAGCCTATCACTACTGGATAAACAAGCCAACAACAGTGGTGTGAGATACAAACTCGTTGACAATGTTCTCTACGTCTCCGGTTCAGGCGACATAACAAGACATGACATTCTTAATTATGCAGAAGATACACATCATGTCATCGTAAACGACTCAATAGCATCAGTAGGCCCCGATGCCTTCGCTAATTTCGGAAAACTACGAACAGTTTACATTAAAGTATTTTACATTGGCAGCATTGAAGCAAACGCCTTTGCAAATTGCACAGGTCTTGAGTCTTTCTTCGTGGAAGCTTCCTCACTCGCCGTTATTAACCAAACGATTTTCCTCAATTGCACCAATCTTAAAAACTTAACGATTAACTCTGAAAGCTCGTTTGATTTATTTACAGGCATGTTTGATACACTAGACAGCTTAGAGACACTTAATTTCGGCTGCTCGATGATTTTCTTCAGAAATTATGTTTTCAAAAACAGGAAGAACCTGAAGACAGTCAATCTCATATCCAACACAATATTTACAGAAAAAGAGATCTTCGCGGGCTGCTCGAAGCTAACAACGTTCTACTTAAAGACGAGATGCGAAGTTTATATTTCCGCTGATATGTTTAAAGACTGCAACCTGCTGGAAACATTCACAGTCAAGTCAACACACGTGATGTTCTACGAGAACTGCTTCAAAGACTTTACTAATTTATATAAGGTTATAATTAATGCAAATTCTGTCGGCTTCTATGATTATGCGTTTTACGGCTGCAGGTTCTTGGATACTCTTACTGTTAATGCAATAGTCGAGAAGATCGGTTACAAGGCTTTCGCGAACATGACAAGACTTATGGCATTGGAAATGAATTGCCCGGATATAGTTATCGAAGACGAGGCTTTCGCTGAAGATAAGTTTTTGTGGTATTTCAAGGCAACTGGCAATATATTGAGAATCGGCAACAAGGCATTTTACAACTGCGAGACATTGATTAACTTCACAGCAAGCTCTGATGTCCTCTTTGTTGATAAATACGCATTCGCAGGTTGCGTTGCTTTAAGAAAATTCGAAGTTCAAGGTAATGTAGAAAAAATCATGGAAACAGCTTTCGCAGGCGACAGGAAACTCTACAGGTTCTACGTGAAAGGCGATTTCATGAACATTACAAATGCTTTCTGCTCCGTTTCTGAGTTTTACGTTGGTGGAAATGTTCAAATTATAAACAACGAAGCATTCTACAAATGCAATTTCCAGCAGGAATTAGTTGATTTCAATATTGTCGGAAAGGTTGAGAAAATCGGTGTTAAAGCTTTCGGTGGATGTACTCTTTTGAAGGATTTCCATATCGGCAAGATTTCCAATCTACCAGACCAGCTCTTCTTGGACTGCGACAGACTTGAAAGTTTAGAGTTCGTGTCTGATTCATTGACAATTGGCCAAAATGTTTTCATGAATTCAGGAGTCAGAGATATCAAGATTGTTACAAATGATAGCATCAATTTTGGATCTAACTTCCTCTATGGCACAAATAATTTGGAGAATTTCGAATTGCAAGCGAAAAGTATTGACTTCCTTTCAAATGCACTCGATCAATCATCAGTTAATAAACTTTTAGTTAGGAGCGTCACAATATCTATCAGATCGAAAGCATTCACATACTCAAATATCTCACAGCTTGTTTTACATTCGAACTCTTTGATCCTCGAAGATAGTGCTTTCGCTCAAACAACAAGCTTAAAGAGTATCGAAGTAACAGCTCCAGAAATTTCAATTCCAGCAAGATGCTTTGATGGTTGCTACAATTTGGCAAACATTAATATCACAAACAAATTAACAAATCTTGGCGAGCACGCTTTCCATAACTGCGTATTACTTAAATCTATCTCAATAACAAGTGATTATGACTTCACGGTTTCACCACATTGCTTCTGCGGTTGCGATTTATTAGAATCTTTCTCGTTGAAATCATTAACAGCTTCATTCAGTGAATATTGCTTCCATCAATGCTACAATTTAGTCAACTTCAACATAGATAGCGAAGTTTTGTCGATCGGTGATTTCGCCTTCTTCAACACTTCAATATATTATTTGAGGTTGCACGGCGAGATATCGAATATTGGAAACAGTGCATTCATGGCAACAAAGACAGAGTTTGTCTTGCTGGAGTCAGCCATCGAAATGACAATTGCAGATAATGCTTTTTATGAAAGCAAGAGGTTAATATCTTTCGTCACACAAAATAACGTGATAATTGGAAAGAGGGCATTCTACGAATGCAAGAAGCTTTTGGTGTTTAATGCTAACTCTGTTATTTCCATGGATGAGAACGCATTTTCTTACTGCGAACAATTGAGTAGTTTCAAAGTCAACGGCTTCACACAAGTTATTCCAGCATATGCATTTTACAAGTGCGAAAAACTTTCTAATCTTAATTTTGCATCAAATTCGACAATCTTTGGCAACAGCTCATTTAGTGGTACTGGAGTTATTTCTATGACATTTATCGCAAACAACATTAATATTTATGACGGAGCATTTTCAAAATGCAAGGACCTGCAGACTGTCGCAGTTTTTTCTGAAAATGCAACCTTCAATAACTACGTTTTCGGCGAATCAGAGAAACTCAACACCTTCTATTATTGCGGATTCACAACCAATGTTCCTCTCTCAGTGTTTTACAACTGCTCCCTTAAATTAGTTTACATTTCTCCTAATTACGATAAGAGAAGTTTCGCTGGTTTGGCAACAAAAGAATCAGACTATTGCCCAGCGTCAAGTTGTGACGCTCAGAATTCATTTAAAGTCGCTGCAATCTGTTCTATAACAATTTCAATAATTTTAATTATTGTTGTAGTCGCTCTCTTTGTTCTTTTCTACAAAAAGAAGAAAAATCCACAATCAACTACAAATCCAGTAGTATCAACAAATCCACTAATATCTAATCCAAACCAAACACTTTAATAAATATCTATTTAATTATACTATTTTTTATTTATTTTCAAATGCATTATTAATCAAATATAAAAAAATATGATAAATATAACTTAATTATTAATTGCATTTCTGTGATTTCTTTACTATAATGGAATTTACCACCATTTGGTAATGACTGGTACTGGCCTGTCGAACCAAATTTAATTTTGATTTCAAACCACTGATTGAATTGTGTATCAGTGACATAGGCATATCCAAGAATTTGTTCGCTCTTACGGGCTCTCTTCTTAGAAAGACCTGCCAAATGAAGAACTGGTGCATCTTTTGCAAACACAAAAAATGGTCCTTTTAATTCGTTTTCACTTCTAAATCCTTCATCTGTCTCAGCCCAAACAATAAGTTCATGGCGGGCATTTACCAAAACTTCTTCAGGGATGTTAATAAATTGATCAACTGAGCCTTGATACTTTCCATCTAAGGTTACGACCTTGGCCTTAGATCCAAACTGGTATTTAATAGATATAGGGGTTTGAGAGTTGACTGTTCCTTTGATCCGGATCTTATCGGTTGAGAAGTACTTTTCCTCGAATTTTTCAAAACCAGCAAGATTGAATACTTGATTTGAAACAAGGAAGCTTCTGCTCAATGCTACTGGAAAATTGACTTGTCTATCAGTAACTTTGAAGTTGAAATCGAACTTGTTATTATTTCCAACATTAATCTTCTTTGGTATTGAAGAAGCTTGTTGTATTACCGTAATTGTTCCTTTTTCTGGTTGAGTATTTCCAGTCCATGTCAATTCATAATCGAGCGTTTCACCGATGTTTTCATCAATGACTATGAATGTAACATATAGATCAGTATTAGGGGCAATTCTATTAGCATTATTAGGTTCAATAGTTGCCGTGATTCTTGATGGTGTTCTAAGTATATCATAGCCAGCGAATGCAAGGACTAATGTTGTCGTTTGGCCTGCCTTAAGAGATTGTTTTTCCCATGATAATGAATACATTGGATCATTTCCTAGGAAAATCTTGTCATCTTTGCGTTCGAAGAATGGCATATTATCAATATTAATTTCACCTGTTTGTGATCTTTGAACATTTGGAGCTATATTGTAATTAGAGACTGGTGGATAATTTCCATATGTTCCGAAAACTGTATAATACAAGTTTGCTTTTTCATCACGGACAATGATGCCAGTTCCATCATCTCTAATCTTTAACTCCTGCTCAGACTCACCCCAAAAAGAATCAACGAAAACGCCAAAATCAATAAATTGATCGAAATATCCATTGTTTGTAATTTCGAATTTGGCAAGGCGATAGTTATAAGCTGAATCTTCTTCGCTAACATACCTAATAGAAATATGTTCACGTTCTGTTATTCCTCTTCCAAGCAAATACTGTTCAATCTTTGGATATCCTTCATCTTTATATAATCTGAAAGCAGCATAAAAGCCTTCATCGTTATATGACAACGGACTTGAACGGCCATCTCCTGCGTCATACTTGAGATTGAAAGCAGACTTACCAGTTTGAAGTGATGCTGTTGCATCGATGATCTTTTTAATATTAACTGGAGGTGGGTTTGGATCATTAACATATACGGTAACCTCTCTCATATGAGAGTGACCGCCTGCGGCATTGACAGCTTCTACATAAATTGTATGCTTTCCATAGTTAGCGTTCTCCTCTGGAATTGTATAAAATTTAGAGTATAATTTCTTATTGCCATCGGAGGGAAATGAGTCTATTGTTGTGGGGTTAGCAGTTGCTGAATCCCATCGAGCAAGAATATCGATATTTTGGTTATCTGGAGCGTTAACTTCACCAAAGATAATAACATTCATGCCTTTAGAAACTCTTGGGTTAGAGACGAAAAGGTTGCCAAATGTTGGCTTTGTTGGATTTTGAACGGTAAATATAAAGTTTGTTGATTGAATTGCAGATTTGCCAATTTTATCAACAACTCGGATATTAAATGTGTGAGAGCCTACTGCAATATCATCAGGCAACTTGTGTTCAATTGTGAATGTCTTGATACCTCTTGGTGCGGTTATAATAGTCGGATGTTTCTTTTCTTTTCCACTATCAATTTTAGTGAATAAAGTTACTTCCTGTTCATCAAAAGCTGTTCCTTTCACTATAACTGATTGTCCCTTCTCCAATGTTTGACCATCTGGAGATTCAGAAATTTGGATGCTTGGCTCTTGTGTTCCCTCTGGATATACCTCCTTGTGATAATATTCCGTGCCTACTTGAACCCAGCAATTAAATCGGTCAGTTACATCCGGCTTCTTTTGATCAAGACGAACAGTGTATGTTTGACTAATTTTAGTGTTTCCATCTGAAGAAAAGGCTGGTAAAGAATCGTTTAAGGAAATTCCGCAAAGGGTTCCAGAGGCTGAAACTGTTACTTCGCCAGGTTCATAGCTTATAACCTCAAATATGAAGTCAAATTGGTCTGGAAATTGATTCAATTGAGTGCAGGTAATTTATAATCAGGGTTTTGTGTTATAAGGAAGTTAATTGCTATAGGCGTATTAGGTTTTACAAAACCGCGCCATGATAAAGCAAAAACTTGATCACCATTAGTCGTGTCTGTAGGATCAGCCCAATATGGATAGTTATCCGGAGTTGAACCCATTGTATTGAATTTGCCTAGGTAAACATGCGTAGGATCTTGGATTTTACTTTGGGTATTCTTAAGACCCTTGATAACATTAGCATAATACTTGCCATTCGTTTTGCCTTTTATTGCGAAGCTATGAAGTGTGTAACCAACTTCATTGGAATTATCCGGAAAAGCAGCAAAAACGCCAATTTCATATTCAAACAACTTACCCAATAAATTTGATAATGATATTGTAACCTTTTGATTTTCATCCTGAGGTGTCACTTCCAATTTGATTAAATAATTATTTTCTTTTCTGTGTTCAGGCTTATCTTTAGTTAATATGATGAAATGGTCTTGTTCACCGTCATCACCGAACTTACGGAAAGCAATATAATAGCCATTTTTGGTTATTGCGGTTGTTTGGCCATTATCATCAACTAACTGTATATCGAAAGCAGCTTGAGCATTAGATGGATCTACTTTCTTAATCTGTTTGCATAAAGCAAGTATGTTCAAGAATGCCAACATTATAAAAATGAAATAATTTTCAGAGGATTTTTTTTGATAGCTTAAGAAAAATTAAGTAATATGCATTGTTTTATTAGTCTAATATATTGGGTAGTTTTAGACTAATAAAACAATCCTCTGAAAATATTTAAATATAGTAGCCGCAAAAAGTAAAGTCCACTTTCTCTCAATATTGAGACCTTTGTAAACCTAGAATTTTTTTATTATTTTT